>JALIGW010000024.1:6409110-6484053 GCA_023053685.1 Diadophis punctatus similis | reverse complement strand
AAGTTGCTCCAGTGCAGAGAATACATTGTTGTGATGTGTCTTTTTAAATGTATTTTTTAGCCTGTTTTCCCCTTTAAGTCTGAGTCGCTGTTCCTTTGTTCTCCATTAATCAAATGCGCGTTCCCCTGTCTTTCTTTCTTTTTCCCCTTCTATTTTTGCTGCTTTCTGCAGCTCCAGGAATTGCATCCAGGGAAGAAATAAAATGCTTGCTCATGTTATTTGCCCCACAACTGACATGATGCATTGTGTTGGCATAAGAGGTTTGGGGCTGCAATCTGAAATATTGGCCAGATGCGCTGAAGAATGAAGCAGCAACCAGAGAGCCTTGGCAAAATTAACAGGGCCTGACATGTAACAACAAAACCAGACAAAAGATTGTGTAGAGGCTGAGTTTCCAAAGAGCCACATTCAGCATAGCCCCAAGGCTGTGAAAAGATGATTTGGTGGGTGGATTTAATTATCCTTCTTCCAAAGGGCTGGATGTTTTTTTTTTCTCCATTTCATGTCAAAAACTATCATGGAGAGCAACCAGTTTGCAAAGTCTTCCCTGTTGCACACAGGAGCCCTGGAAGAGAATCTCTTGGAGAGTCTGTGGAAGTGGCTTTTTAAATCCCATTTCTATGTGATCCCCACCCCCCACCCCCCAAAAAGGAAAGTAGGACCCATAGAACCAGGGAATTGGGCTGAGCTCCTTATCCCCAACGGTTGCTCTTCAGATCAGAGACTCCACAAGGGGAGGCAACCCCTCCCCCCCAAAGAAAACATGAAGGTGGCAGATGCGACCATCCCACGTAGCTGCCATCTTGACTTTTTTGACCCCGTGTGATGAAGACCCTCCTGGCTTTGAGTGGGCAGGATGGACGGTCAGTTGTGTTTGTGAGCCTCCACTAGCAGGTTTCAGCTCAGCCCTGCATGTTCAGAGGACAGGAGAACAAGAAATGCTTGTATGAAGAGGGAGTGAAGCAAAGACAGGATTGGGCCGCCCCTTTCCAACTAACTTTCTGCATCCAGATTCGGTCCAGGACATTTTGTGGATGGGCTCCTTTCAGTTTCCCAAGGCTTCTAGAAGGGCTCAGGACAGATCGGGGGGGGGGGAGATTTTTTGGGTGGGCAATGGCATCCCTTTATTCAAGGGAGTCAGTCAGGTCTGCGATAAGGAAATCAACCACGGTTAACTATTGCTATGTCTACTATCAGCAACTTCAGGAGGCTGCAGTTCTGTCCCTAGGATGCTGTACTGCAGGGGTGTCAAACTCGCAGCCCGCGGGCCGGTTGTGTCACGTGCTGGCCCTGCCCATGCCCGGTTTAGTGAAGGAGGGGAAAAGTCCCGATACGTCACATGACGCCACCGCGATGACACGAGTTTGACACCCCTGCTGTACTGTGTGTGACAGGCAGCGCTTTGATGACATCATCATGGCTGCCATCTTATTATTTATTTATTAGTGAGATTTATATACAGCCTCACAGTGCAAGCACTCTCTAAGCGGTTTACACCAGTAAGCAATGTATATTTATATTGCCCCCAACAATCTGGGTCCTCATTTTACCTATCTCGGAAGGATGGAAGGCTGAGTCAACCTTGAGCCGGTGAGATTTGAACCGCTGACCTGCGGATCACAGTCAGCTAAAGTGGCCTGCAGTACTGCACTCTAACCGCTGCACCACCTCGGCTCCTGACTTTTTTTAACCCTGCCTTCCAGACATGCCTGAACAGTGGCAATAAAAAATCTAATAACGTTTATAATTTTGAAAGATGGGCTGCGTGGGTCTTCTATCTTCCCCATTTCCTTTCCGGAATCTTGGGGGGGGGGGAAACCATTTTGTTTACACAACTATCTTATCTCAGTAAATTCACCTTTGTTTCTGAGTTCATGCAATGCATTAAATCGTCAAGTTATTTCACAGGTTGGATAGACATAGGCTAAGCTGCTACCCATCCCCCGCACCCCCCAAAAAAACCCTCAAACTAAATAGAAGAGACCAGATTTTTAACTGGTTGGGTGAAATGGGTTGTGCAAACTGATACACAACTGGCCTGCAAGGGAGAGAGCTGAGTTGTGTAAAGGAGAGAAAGGCCTTTGTTCTTGAGGACAGCAGCAACAGCAGGGAAGTCGATTCTCCTTTCCTGCAACTGGAGTCTAAGTGTTGCCTGCAGATCTTGGCGTTTTCATTTCGGTGTAATATTTCCTTCCGAGTGACAAGTTTGGTGGCTTTGCTTCTGGGGAGGCTTTCCCAACCTGGCATCCTCCAGATGTGGGAGGCTGCATCTCCTACTCCCTGCCAGCAGGACTGTGAGGGGGAGGGGGGAAAACCAAGCCCACCTGGATAAAGCGGTCATAAAACACTCTGGGCTCAGAAAAGGCCGGCTTAGTTAAAGGGGCATCTCTGTATTCTGCAGAACTAAGCCTGCTTCCAAAAGAAAAGAATTGAGGAGAGAGATGGGATGGCGGAAGAACCAAAAGGAGGAGAATTTGGGGCAGACAGGATTGATACCTGCAGAGGAGAAATGCAGGTGTTTTTTAGGACCTGTAAAGCTATCTGTATTAGGAAGATCAGAAGAAGCTGAAATAGATGGATGGATGGATGGATGGATGGATGGATGGATGGATGGATGGATGGATGGATGGATGATGGATGGATGGTTGTCAGGCCTGCATCTTCTCTGTTGGCGTGCCCAAACAATCACATATTGAAGAGAGGCTGGACTTAACAGATAACAGATAACAGATAACCAGAGTTGGAAGGGACCTTGCAGGTCATCTAGTCCAACCCCCTGCCCAAGCAGGAGACCCTACATCTGCCTCTACCTAGGATCGAACTCACAACCTCCTGATTGTGAGGCAAGAGCTCCACCTCTAGGCCACAGCAGCTGGGTGGACTTGAATGACACACTGAGCCACATACCAACCGATGGCAGACTTAGCTTGGTGTTTTGTGCATTCCTGCTCGGTTTTAGTTTATGATTCAATGTATTGGGCAAACCTAGAAAAACTGAATAAACATGGGGTAATCAGGTCTACAAAGATGTCCAATATCTAAATTACTCCTTTCATTGGTGGAGGTATAAGGCATTGGTGGCTGAATGTACTCTGCCTGCATTGGGTGGTGGGTGGTTAGGGTTAAGATGGAGGTCCCAGTTGTGCAATCAAAATCCCTCCCTTTTGTACAGGCCTCCCAATGCAGGTGAAACAGGAAAAGGTTTAGTTGTTGTGGATGCAATCGCCATGTTGCCTTTTTGGAGCCTCCTGTCCCAATGCAAACTTTGGTTTATAAAAACTTACTTCCCTTCTTGTCCTAGGCTTTGATAGCATGGAGGAGGCTTAAAGTAGAGGGGGTTAAGGTGGACATGTGGAAACGGGAAGGTAGATTCTTGTAACTAGGGAGTCTGAGGGAAAGCAAGGATTCCCAGGTGCTGGGCACTGTGGTCCTAATCCAGATCAGATCATTGTTTTCAGTGTCAAGGCAGTAAGTCCTATAGGGTTGAGTAGCATGTAAGGAATCCTAGTCCAAAACAAAAAATGGAAGTGAAGTGGGATGGTTCACATCTGAAACCGTTAAGGACTTTGTTGATTCTCTGGTTGACTGGACAGAGAAAAGCCCATCACACATTCCTACTCTCTCCTCTTTTGAATGGAGCCTTGAACTCTGAGCTTCAAAACCTTCCTTCCCCATTTCTTTCCCACAAGGTGTCCTGAAAAACATTCCTAAATTGACCTAAAAGAAGTTCATAAAATCATCTACCACAATGTCCTACCTGTTACTTCAGCTTCAACCACAACAGTACACGAGCACATAATAGATTCAAATTTAAAGTAAACCGCTCCAAACTCGACTGCAGAAAATACGACTTCAGCAACAGAGTGATCAATGCCTGGAATGCTCTACCTGACTCTGTGGTTTCTTCCTCAAACCCCCAAAACTTTAACCTCAGACTGTCTACTGTTGACCTCACCCCATTCCTAAGAGGTCTGTAAGGGGCGTGCATAAGCGCACCAGTGTGCCTACTGTCCCTGTCCGATTGTCCTATTGCCTAATCTACCTGTATCTATTTTGCTAATGTTTATGTTTATACCAATACCTACTATCTTGTACATGTTTGACAAACAAACAAATAAATAAAAATAAATAAATTCCTCCTTGCAGTGCAACGAAAGCTGAAAAACCCTTGTTCATATAACATTCCCCCACAGACGTTAACACAAATATTAACTAACATTCGTTCCTATCACCCATCTCCTCCCACTTATGACTGTATGACTGTAACTTGTTGCTTGTATCCTTACGATTTATATTCCTATTGATTGTTTCCTGATTGCTTACTTGAACCCTATGACAACCATTCTTGACAAATGTATCTTTTCTTTTATGTACACTGAGAGCATACGCACCAAAGACAAATTCCTTGTGTGTCCAATCACACTTGGCCAATAAAGAATTCTATTCTATTCTATTCTGTTCTATTCTATTCTATTCTATTCTATTCTATTCTATTCTATTCTATTCTATTCTATTCTATTTTCTATTCTATATTCTATTCTATTCTATCCACGTGCTGGTTCCAAAGCGAAGTGGCTGCTCTACATTTTGCGTTCAAGACCCTTCTCTTCTGGCACGTAGGTGTGGAACTGACATGCCGCACGTGAAGCTCCACAGATTCTTTGTGGAGTAAACTTCACAACGCACAGCCTTAAGCTGCAAAGCGTGACCAACCAACCACAATAGCTGAGTTCACAGAATGCACGAAGCCCCAAACTAAACAGAACACATGAATGGAGCCAGAGATCTGAGAGATTGGTGAAGGGGTTGGAGGCTGATGATGGAGGGAAGAAAAACACAGATAAACAGGGATAACTTTCACAGAAGGAGGCGCATAATTTTTTTTCCAGCGAGTGTACCAAATGCTTCTCTGTCTCGGGGAAATTGAACAAAACTAAAATGTTGTAATGTTCCACAGTTAAAGGCTACCCAGTGGTTGTTTTTCATGTGATGAGTGTTAACAAGTATTTGCATTTTTCTTCTGGCTAAAGATGTCTTAAGATGTGTTGGCTTGGATTATGCAACCCTCCTTTCTCCAAGCCCGTCCCTTAACCAAGACTCTGGCAGGGAGACCCAGCCTGGCTGTCTCAGCTCTTCTGGGTTGGCCCCCTAATACTTGTCAGTTGTGCCTGTTTGAGAAGGCTCATCTTCCCTGGAATATTTCTGAGCCTTTCTGAGATTTTACGCTGGATAATATTTGGGCACATGAAGGTTCAGAAGAATAGAATAGAATGGAATGGAATGGAATGGGAATAGGAATAGAATGCAGAATGCAGAATAGAATAGAATGGAATAGAATGGAATGGAATAGAATAGAATAGAATAGAATAGAATAGAATAGAATAGAATAGAATAGAATAGAATAGAATAGAATAGAATAGAATAGAATAGAATAGAATGCAGAATGCAGAATGCAGAATGCAGAATGCAGAATAGAATAGAATGTAGAATAGGAATAGGAATAGGAATAGAGTTGGAAGGGACCTTGGAGGTCTTCTAGTCCAATCCCCTGCTTAGGCCAAGGATCACCTGAGTCATGGTGGGCTTGGAGCCTGGTGAAGCAAAAGGTATCTTATGACTAGTGAAATGAAATGAAATAAAATGAAAATGCTGGTCATGACAATGTCATGGAAACTCTGCTCGTGTTATGTGGGCATCCCATGTGCGACACCTAAAAACACGCCAGTCTTGGATCCCAAACGCCATCCTGACTTCTTTTACCCCATCCTGCAAATACCCTTAACACAAAAAAAAAACATTGAACTTTTAATAGTGTGAGTTGGGCGGGCATATTAGTTTATCTGTAGTAATAAAAAGCAGCCACTAATTCTGTAGTGCAATATGCTTTATGACAATGTGTGTTTTTGTAGATTAGGGTGCACTTGTCTGAAATGGGAGTGGTGATAGTACCTTGGGAGAAGGGTATGGAGGTTGGATCAAATGACATTGGCCAATAAAGTAAAATGCTATTTTATACCACTGTTGACAGTTTTATGCCGGGGACATCTGGGGGGAAGGGCAAAAAAGTCATAATTGGTGGCCATGATAACACAGTTTGCCCCGTTATCATGTGCACAGAGAAATTGCCATGGCTTCGTTTCTGTTTCTGGATTTTTGGAAATGCTTCTTGAAGTGAATTGCAGCCCTAGTAGAAATTGGGTTATAATGCAATCCTATATAAGGCCTATAAATATCTTCAAAAGAAAGCAGCATTATTCTTTTTATTCTTATGACCTTTGTGTTCCCTGAGGTACAAAAGGTTGGGGACCCCTGATCTAGTCCAACCCCCCGCCCAAGAAGACCCTACACCATTTCTGACAAAGGGCAGTCCAGTCTCTTCTTGAAAGCCTCCAGTGATGAAGCTCCGACAACTTCTGAAGGCAACTTCTGTTCCATTGGGTGATTGTTCTCACTGTCAGAAAATTTCTCCTTATTTCCAGGTTGAATCTCTCCTTGATCGGTTTCCATCCATTATTCCTTGTCTGGCCTTCAGGTGCTTTGGAAAATAGCTTGACCCTTTCCTCTCTGTGACAGCCCCTCAAATATTGGAAGACTGCTATCATGTCTCCCCTGGTCCTTCTCTTCACTAGACTAGCCAGGCCCAGTTCCTGCAACCGTTCTTCGTAGGTTTTAGCCTCCAGTCCCCTAATCATCTTGGTTGCTCTTCTCTGCACTCTTTCTAGGCACGATTGGAGTCGGGCACGACTGGACAGGGGAAACTTTTACCTATAGAATATATTAAAGAATTGGTTGGTAGAGAAGCCATTCCTGCTTCAGGAGGACCATGTTTGGGGTAGTGGGTGTCTTTTGGGGAGTTTTCAGCAGGAATCCTTAAATAAGATCCGATCTTATTTGTTGACATCTCCCAGTCTTCTGCATCTTTCGGAAATACTCTATTTCCTGAATAAGAAGCATTTACTAAATCCTCTATTTCTGGTTTAAATGTGTTTTGATGTGTTTTGTCAATGGCTTTTTGAAGTCTGCTTCATTCAGTTGGGCACTCAAAAGGAATAAAACAGCTTCTATTCTGGGAAGTTTGAAATGAATACTTCTTTTGAGTTTTCCCGTGATCATCTTATTATCCTGTTACTTCATCCCCTCCTCTTGTCTCATTTACTACTTTTTTTTAAAAAAAAATTGAGATCCCTTTCTCAGCCAGGCATGGAGGTTGGTCCATACAGAGTTCTCCAAAAGAAACTGAGAAAAGAAAACAGTGAGAAACTGATGGGTGGCCCTTGGGGGTGAGGAGAGAGACCCAGATCTTGGCTTAGCTATGAGTTCAACATACAACATAAAAAAGAGATCTGAGGAATTTTTCTCTGCTTGGTTTCTTCTGTATTGGTCATTTTTGAAAATAAGACCATAACAGTTGGGAAGTGGTAAAAGCCATTTTCTATGATCCTGGAAAGAAGGTAATCTGAGCATCGAGTCGCAGACTCCTAGAATTGAAAGCGACCATTTTAACCATCAAAGTCCATCTCTTGCCCCAGGCAGGAATCCAAATACAAGTCTCCCCAGAAGGCGGTTGTCCAGCCTTCGCTTGGGCCCATCTACTGAAGAGGAGTCCCTCAGCTCTCTTGGTCAACGGTTCCATTGTTCAACGGCACTTACGATGATGACATTCAGCCAGAATCGACTGTAATATAGCTGAAGACTCTTTATTTATTTATTTATTTAAATGGATTTATATGCCGCCCAACTCCCAGGAGACTCTGGGCGGCTCACAACATGTCCAGTCCATTTATCAATATAAAAAAAGAGACAACAATTAAAAACTACAAAAATTAAAAAGAGCATCTAACATTCATAATCAAGGGGGGAGACCCATATCTGGTCTGGTTGGTCTCACTTTCACCCCACCTGCCGGAAGAGCCAAGTTTTTATTGCTTTACGGAAGGCCAGCAGGGTGGGGATAGTCCTGATCTCTGGAGGAAGCTGGTTCCAGAGGGACGGGGCTCCCACAGAGAAGGCTCTCCCCCTCGGCCCCGCCAGCCGGCATTGCTTGGTCGATGGGACCTGGAGGAGGCCAACTCTGTGGGATCTAACCGGCCATAGGAAGGTATGCGGCAGGATGCGGTCCTGAAGGTAACCTGGCCCTGAGCCATGTAGGGCTTTAAAGGTTAAAACCAACACCTTAAATTGGATCCGGAGACTAATGGGCAGCCAATGCAGCTGGCGGAGGATGGGTGTTACGTGGGTGTATCTAGGTACACCCACCACAGCTCGCGCAGCTGCATTTTGCACCAATTGCAGTCGCCGGACACTCTTCAAGGGTGGTCCCATGTAGAGTGCTCTTGTTCCGTGTCCTCCATTCTTGGATGACAAGAGAATAAATTTGGGCCTCATTGCTACGTCCTCAAGGAGGGCTATCATGACAAAGTTCTCAAAATAAAATAGATATGCTTCCCTCGGCCTTTTCTCCAACCAAGGACCTTCTTGTCTTCCAATAATCCTCCTTGTGTCCTCTCTACCCATCTCTTCTTCTGCCCATTCCACTCATTCTCAGGGACATGTAGCCAGCCATACAGAGAATGCTTTGATCACCTGGTCAAAATTCAGACACCCGGCACCTGACTCATATTTATGACGGTTCCAATGCCCCTGGATCATGTGATCCCCTTTTATGAACTTCTGACAAGCAAAGTCAAGGGGGAAGCCAGATTCACTTTACAACGGTGTTAACAACTGCAGTGATTCACTTAACATTCACTTTCACTTAAATTGAAAATTCACTTAACAACTGTCAAATTCACTTAACAACTGTCTCACTTAGCAACAAAAATTTTGGCTCAATTGGGGTCGTACGTCGAGGGTTATCTGCAATGTTCCCTGTAAGATCAGAAAACGGCGCTCGGCAGTTAGAAACTGCCACGCGGCGTTCTCTTTTTATGTGCGCGGCCGCACAGGCGCGCAGCCTCTGCCATTAGAAAATGTCGCGCGGAAGTTAGAAACTTCTGTGCGGCGTTCTCTTGTTACGTGTGCGGCCGCGCAGCCACGCAGCTTAGAGGGAACAGTGATTATCTGTCTTACTATCCCAATTCTGCGGAACAGTGGAAGCACATTAGCTACTGCTCAAAAAACCCCCGTTAATTTCCTAAGAGCGATTTCAGTGCAAATGTCAATGAAATTAGCTCTGGATGTCATGGGCCTCAGGGCTGGGATTGTTTAACTTTAATTTATTCATAGTATTTACAGATCACTTTGCAGACCCAAAAAGAAAAGAGAAAGAAAAATATAGTGCTTTGCAAAAGCAGTCATGACAGTCAAAATAGCGCCGTCAATAAAACCATCGGCTTCATTTAAAGAGCGGATTAAGGCAGCTGACGGAAAGGCCCACAGAGCAATCAAAAGCCAGGAAAAGATAAATCACCTCCTTCAAAATGCAACATTAGCTTATGCAAACTCTCAATTCCCAGATCATTTTGAAAATGTTTAATTCCTTTAGCTGTGGCAATCTTTTTTTTTTTTCTTCTTTCTCTTTCGGGCGAAAATCTTTGGGTTTTTCGAGTTCTTCGCTCAATCTGCGCACAGTATCCAGAAGGGAAAACTAGTCTTCCTCCAAATGATTTCCTCCCCCCCCCCCCGCCGCCCTTTTCTTTGCTGGCATGCAACCTGGAGTGGTGGGGGTAGCATTTTTCTATGTGAGGCTTTGTGTGGGAAGATCTGGTGGAAAAAAGAGCTGTAATTTTAGATGTTTGGATCCTTGTTCCAAGCGGGAGAAAAAAAAAACTCTTCAAGATGTAGTTATGTGGCGAATTTAAGAAGTGGCATGTAACTCCGAAACCACCCAGAACGCAAATCTTTTGTCCGGGGAGACCAGGCTCAGCCCCCTGAGTTCATCCACAGCCCCTCCGGTCGGTCGGTGGGCCTGATGCAGGCCGTGTGCTTCCCTCCTTCTCCTTCCTGCCTCTTGCTAAAAGCCATGGAAAATCAATCAAGCTTTCGTAGCTCGGTGCTTCTCAGCAAAGGAAGCAAAATGTGGAAACTTTTTCAGGCAGTCTGGTCGTGCAGTGAGATCTCAAAGGCAGGGCAGCCACTGGAGTTGGTAAAAAAAAAAAGTCCAAATGGCAATTTTAATTGCATCGTCGCCAGTGCCATCTCGGCTTCTCTTAAGCTTTTCCTGCAGACATCTCGCTCACAAGCCAGGATCTGTGCAAGCTGAGTTTCTGGGCTTTGAGGACAGCTATTTCCAAAGAGGGAACAAAGAAGTTGACTAGGTGGCTCAGTGAGCTTGTCGATCGGCAGTTCTGCGGTTCGAATCCCTAGTATAGGTCTCCTGCATGAGCAGGGGGTTGGACTATATGACCTCCAAGGTCCCTTCCCACTCTGTTACTGTTAACTGATATAACTGCTCCAGATCCGAAGTGTTTATTGCACATATTCATAAACCTGATGTGATTTATTGTTTTAAAAAATGATACAAAATATACAAAATTGCAAAAAAAAAGTTTTTATTTGAAGAAATCTGCACCTTGATGCACAAAGCCTTTAGGGCAAAACTTTTACAAGAACTAAACTTTGTTTATTATGAAAAGAAATGAGTATAAAATTAGAAATTGAGAGAAGCTTAAATTGCTCTGTTCTCACCCATTTGCAAATGAGGCTTATCATTCTTGCTTATTTATATGACTCAAAATAATTTGCGATCTGTCTTTTTCTACAATCTGTATCAGAATAAGAATAGAATAGGAATAGAATAGAATAAGGGATAGAATAAGGGATAGAATAAGGGATAGAATAGAATAGAATAGAATAGAATAGAATAGAATAGAATAGAATAGAATAGAATAGAATAGAATAGAATAAGGGATAGAATAAGGGATATAATAGAATAGAATAGAATAGAATAGAATAGAATAGAATAGAATAGAATAGAATAGAATAGAATAGAATAAGGGATAGAATAAGGGATAGAATAGAATAGAATAGAATAGAATAGAATAGAATAGAATAGAATAGAATAGAATAGAATAGAATAGAATAGAGAATGAAAGAATAGAATAGAATAGAATAGAATAGAATAGAATAGAATAGAATAGAATAGAATAGATGGAAGGGACCTTGAAGGTCTTCTAGTCCAACCCCTCAAGTGGGATATCATATACCATCCCAGTCAAATGGCTGTCCAGTGTCTTCTTAAAAGCCTCCAGTGATGGAGCACCCACAACTGCTGGTGGCAAGCTGTTCCACTGGTTAATTGTTCTCACTGTTAGGAAGTTTCTCCTTAATTCCAGGTTGCTTCTCTCCTTGATTAGACCTGATGATGTTGCACACATCACAATGTCTTTGCATCAGTTTTGCAGATTACATAATTCTCTTCATTTGCCGCTTCTGGCCCCTTTCTCTGGACGCTTGAGAAAAAAGAGTGAATTCTGCTGGAATTATTGCTTTCCTCAGCAAACCTCCTTCCTGGGTGTGGATGCATCAGAGTGAGCTGCCTTCCCCCTCCTTGCAAATCTAAGAGGGGGTTTATTCCCAAGCCGGTTTGGGCTTTGAGTTAGCTCTACAAAGCAGGAGAGCAAACTGTGGTTTAATCCTACAACTATTTCTTATAGACATGATGAACTTCAGAGTTTAATTTCCCTGCAGAGGTCTTTCAAACTCAATTTGGATAAGCAGAGCTTTATATGCCAAGGATATTCAATGGATGAGTCAGAATACAGAAATCTGGCTACATTAACTCATGTTATTAACAGGGGTGGGTTCTAATTTACCTCGCTGCTGGTTCGCTTCCTCCCGTGCCGCATAGCCGTTGCCGCGTGGCCCCGTGAGCGCTTCGCATGTGCGCGCATGCGCAGTGCTGAAAAATCCAAACCCCTCCCCCCCCAAAAAAGGCCAAAAACAAGATGGTGATGCATGCGTAGTGCTGGAAACTCAGCTTCTGCGCATGCTCAGAAGAAGAAAAAAAGAAAAACAATTCAATTTTAAAAAAAAAGATGGCGGTGCCCACAGATTGGCACCGACCAAACCGGTTCCGTGATGTCATCGTGATGTCACCAGCGGGTCGCTACTAGTTCGGGCGAACCGGTCCAAAGCGGGAGGAAGCCACCTCTGGTTATTAGTTTAAAAGGGACCTAGTCCAGCCCCCTGCTCAAGCAGGAGACCCTATATCATTTCAGACAAGTGCCTGTCCAGTCTCTTCTTAGAAACCTCCAGTGATGGAGCGCCCACGATTTCTGGTGACAAGTTGTTCCACTGGTTAATTGTCCTCACTGTTTAGAGGAGGGAAGGAGGAAAGAGGTAGAGAAGGAGGAAGAAGGTAGAGGGGAGAGAGGGAGATAGAGGGAGGGGAATAGTATGAAATACAGAACGAAAACAGACAGGAGATAAAAGTATAAAAGGATCAACAAAGGAGATCTGTTTATGATATTATGGATATAAATTTATTACTATGGATGTTTTGATGATATGGTATATGTATGCATATTTGTGTATTTTTGGTGGAAAAATAAATAAATAATAATAAAAAGATCTTGCATTCCATAAGGTGTTGGACTAGATGACCCTTAAGGTGTCTCCCAATTCAATGGTTTTGTTGAATGCTTTGCAAAGCCCTACCTTGTGAACACAGGTAGTCCTTGACCTGCAACCGTTCATTTAATGACTGTTCCAAAATTGCAACGGCAGTGGAAAAAATGACTTACGACTGGTCTTTGTGCTTAGAACCACTGCAGCATGCCCAAGTCATGTGATCCAAGTTGGCAACCAGAATGTATTTATGACCATTGTGGTGTCCCAGGGTGATGTGGTTAGCTTTTGTAACCTTCCGGGCTGGCTTCCGACAAGCAAAGTCCATGGGGAAAGCCGAATTCACTTAAAAACTGTGATTCGCTTAACAACCATAGCAAAAAAAAAAGATTACAAAATTGGGTGTCGCTCACATAACAACTGCCAAACAACAGGCGCTTTTAAAAAGACAACATAAAATGACTGAAGTCAATATTCTCTGGCATTCTCTCTTTTCCAGATCAGGAAGTGTCCTACATCACTGGAGTGAAATCTATTACTTTGTGGAACATCTGGCTCACAAATTTATAAGGTAAGAAATGATGGCCGGCCGACAGCATAAGATGTGGGTTGCAGTGGGCTGAGCCATCTGCCTTAGCTCTCTGCATATTTACTCCAAAGTCATAGCAGTCACAATACTCAAGTGTGTTGACTGCAGCCTTGGTGTCTAATCATGATGTAGGCTAGGAGAGAATCAAGTAGATGTTATTTTCAGTATCAGCAGTAGAATCCTTCAACTTTTGGGGTCCCGTAATCTCTTAGGGTTTGAAATAGACACCTAACATTAGAACCATCGTTAAAAAGGCACAACAAAGAATGTTCTTCCTCCGTCAACGCAGAAAGTTCAGGCTGACCCCAGGAGCTGCTGATAGAGTTTTATAGATGAATTATTGAGTCTGTCATTTGTGCTTCTATAACTGTCTGGTTTGGTTCTGCAACCCGACAAGACAGACACAGACTTCAGAGGATAATTAGAACTGCAGAAAAAACAATTGAAACCAGCCTGCCTTCCATCGAAGATCTGTAGCTTGCACAGGTCAGAAAAAGGGCTGAGAAAATATCTACAGACCCCTCACATCCTGGACATAAACTGTTTCAAATCCTCCCCTCAGGATGGCGCTATAGGGTACTGCATGCCAAAGCAACTAGACACAGAGACAGTTTTTCCCTCCAGCCATCAATCTGCTGAACCCCTAATTCCCACAGCATTGGTTTGTGTCTAAGTATATTTACCCATCTTGTATGGATGTAGTATTACTGCTATTATCCTTCTAATCTTCTCTACTACTTTCCTCTTATTGGTATCATATTATGATTACTATTACTCTGTTGCTTTGCATGTATGCTGAGAGCTTCTGACCAGAGACAAAATCCTTGGGTGTCTACTCACACTTGTCCAATAAAGAATATTCTATTCTGTTCTGTTCTTGTTCTTGTTCTTGTTCTTGTTCTTGTTCTTGTTCTTGTTCTTGTTCTTGTTCTTGTTCCTGTTCTATTCTATTCTATTCTATTCTATTCTATTCTATTCTATTCTATTCTATTCTATTCTATTCTATTCTATTCTATTCTATTCTATTTTCATTTCCCCCCTTGTCTTGACTCAAGTTTGCCCTCTTAAAACCTGGTTGTTCCTTTGATTCTCAGCGACATTGTAGCTGAAGGAAATTTATTGAGCAATTTCAAAATAATTGAGAAAAACACAGAGTTTGTTTTGCTTTTTTTGTGTTGTTGTTGTTGCCTTGAACTGGATTTCCTCTTAACTGAAGAAAGGGAACACAAGTTTCGAAGAATTCCAAACAGTTTGTTTCCCTGTGTGTTTTCGTGAGCACAAACTCCGGGAACTTATCAGAATCTGATTTATTGTTTTCAAGGAGTCTAGTTTTTCTAGAGGAAGAAAATTGCCACATTCTGAGTCTTAAGATCTGGTTCTAATCCTAGTAAGCAATGAAATATACTTTAACTGAGTTGTCACGAAAGGATCTATGATAGGAAAGTTGTGATTTGGTGAGGGGTGGAGAATTGTCCAATATTTGTTCGAGGTTGCCAACTACTTTTGTACATCTCCTTGATTTGTCTTTTGTTGCTGTTGTTGTTGTTGTTGTTGTTGTCGTTGCTGCTGCTGCTGTTGCTGTTGCTGTTGTTGAAATGGAATAAAAGCCCTTATTAAGTACTGTAAATGAATCCCTGGCTCTGCTTAGAGAAGAGCATCCAAAAAATGACCCCGAGATTAATTTATATTTGTAGAAGAGGTGTGCCTTCGGAATGATGTAAGGAACGGATCTCTTTCTACCAGCAGTGCCAAAAAATATATACAATCTGCAGAGACAGTCACTCATGGAATGAACACAAAAAGAGATGAGGTTTCATTTAAACAGTCACATCTTGACTTTTCTGACTACCTCTTGTGGACAGCCAGTAGAGGCACTTCACACATTCATCTGGGAAGAGTAATATGGCCATGTTTCACTGAGAGAGGAAGGAAGGAAGGAAGGAAGGAAGGAAGGAAGGAAGGAAGGAAGGAAGGAAGGAAGGAAGGAAGGAAGGAAGGAGGGAGGGAGGGAGGGAGGGAGGGAGGGAGGGAGGGAGGGAGGAGAGGAAGGAAGGAAGGAAGGAAGGAGGGAAGGAAGGAAGGAGGGAGGGAGGGAAGGAAGGAGAGAGAGAGGAAGGAAGGAAGGAAGGAAGGAGAAAGAGAGGAAGGGAGGGATGGAGGGAGGAGGGAGGAAGGAAGGAAGGAGAGAGGGAGGAAGGGAGGAAGGAGAAAGGAGAGAGGAAGGAAGGGAGGTCCTCACTTTGCTGTCTTTCTGCAGCCCTCAATTGAGAATGTCCTTCATTGTCTTCTCCAATCAAGGCTCAACCCTCATGGACCTGACAGAAGACAGGTAAGAAGGAGGTGGGGTGTTACCTGTCCTAGGAACCGCCATCCTAGATGTTACTCCGCCCACAAATGTTGATGTTACACACTGGGCAGCAAGCATGACCAACGTATTAAATAGGCTTGGGGTCCTCATCTCTTAAGGACCACCTTTTTCAAACCCCCAAAATGATCCTTAGGACATATTTGGAGGACGTTGAGGAGGGATCGGGCTTTTTCAGCCAAATGTTGAAAGGGGGTTATGGGGCCAAGATTGCTGCTTTTTTTTTAAGTTGTACAACTCTTCTGTTTTACCCAGAGAGGAATTTCGATTTATCAGTGACTGTGTTTGTATTCAGCCAAAACAGTACTTTGCTATTTTTAAGAACAGCGACAACTACTAGCCTGTTGTAGAAGTTTCATAGGAATCCAGGAGAAGCAGAGACCTTGAGACCGAGCTCTGCTCCCGTATCTTGGAAAAGAGAAAAAAAAATAGGTTCAAAGCTAAATGTAAGATAAAGGGGGAAAGACAGCAGGTGAAGGGTGTGTGTGTGTGTGTGTGTGTGTGTGTGTGTGTGTGTGTGTGTGTGTGTGTCTATCAGCTATGCAGCTCTGTAACCCGGTTCATGCTGTGCGCTAAACCAGTGTTTGCCTCACAATCAGGAGGTCGTGAGTTCTATCCTAGGTAGAGGCAGATGTAGGGTCTCCTGCTTGGGCAGGGGGTTGGACTAGATGACCTGCAAGGTCCCTTCCAACTCTGTTAATATGTATGTATGTATGTTTCTCAACCATAGCACCTTTTAAGACATCTGGACTTCAACTTCTAGAATCCTCTAGCCAGAATGATGGCTGAGGAATTCTGGCTGTTGAAATCCACATATCTTAAAGTTGCCATGGTTGAGATAAAGGCAAAGGTTTCCCCTGTCCAGTTGTGTCCGACTCTAAGGCATGGTTCTCATCTCCGTTTCCTGGCCAAGGGAGCCAGCATTGTGCGAAGACAGTTTCCACGGTCATGTGGCCAGCATGATTATACACTGAGGTGCACAGAACGCTGTTACCTTCCTACTGAAGTGGTACCTATTTATCTACTCGCAGCTGCATGCTTTCAAACTGCTAGGTGGGCAGGACCTGGGGCAAGGGACAGGAACTCACGCCATTGTAGGGCGCTGGGCAGTGATGGGTTGCTACCGGTTCACCCCGGATCGGAGGCGGGAGGCTCTGGACGTCATCACGGACGATCATCACGGACGGACAGATGGACATCATCACGGACGATCTGTGCATGCGCAGAAGGTTCTGCGCATGCGCACATGTTCACAGTTCCGAACCGGTAGCGAAGGTAAGTAAAACACACTACTGGTGCTGGGTTTCGAACTTGGGCTCTAAGCTTTCCAGCTGACAAGCTCAGCGTCTTTAACCGCTGAGCCATCGCACCTCTTGGGTTGATATGCAGTAGTGTTATTTGCAGCTGGATGATGAATTCTGGGAGTTGAAGTCCATAGGTCTTAAAATTGGCAAGGTTGGACACCCCTAGTCTAGAATCTACGACATCTGTGTTTTGACCAGAGCTGAACTTTGCTTGGCTTTTCAATGTATATTTAGGAAGCATCCAAATCTTCCTGCCTGGCTGTTGTTTGTCTTTTGCTTCACCTGCTGGCAGGCACAGAGTCAGAGCTCTCCATGGGGAAGGGGCTCGAAAAAAGTCAAAATGGTTGCAGCAAGTTGAAGCCCCACCCCTTTTGGGGGTTTAAAAAGGGGCGGGGCCTCAATTGTCTGATCATAACTGCCATTTTTTTTAACCCAACCCTCTCAGCCCAGTCGACATCGTTCTCTCTATCTCTTGAAAAGAACACAGATTGAATCCAACACCTTCATCAATGACTTGGACGAGGGGATAGATGGGGAACTCATCAAATTTGCAGATGACACCAAACTGGCAGGAATAGCCAACACTCCAGAAGATAGGCTTAAGATACAGAAGGATCTTGACAGACTTGAACATTGGGCGCTATCTAACCAAATGATATTCAATGGTGAAAAAAGTAAGGTTCTACATTTAGGCAAGAAAAACAAAATGCACAGGTACAGTATATGTGGTACCTTGCTCAACAGTAGTAACTGTGAGAGGGATCTTGGAGTCCTAGTGGACAACCATTTAAATATGAGCCAGCCGTGTGCAGCAGCTGCCAAAAAAGCCAACACAGTTCTAGGCTGCATCAACCGAGGGATAGAATCAAGATCACGCGAAGTATTAATACCACTTTATAATGCCTTGGTAAGGCCACACTTGGAATACTGCATTCATCTTTGGTCGCCACGATGCAAAAAGGATGTTGAGACGCTAGAAAGAGTACAGAGAAGAGCAACAAAGATGATTAGGGGACTGGAGGCTAAAACATATGAAAAACAGTTGCTGGAATTGGGTATGTCTAATCTTATGAAAAGAAGGACTAGGGGAGACATGATAGCAGTCTTCCAGTATTTAAGGGGTTGCCACAAAAAAGAGTGAGTCAAACTATTCTCCAAAGCACCTGAAGGCAGGACAAGAAGCAACAGGTGGAAACTGATCAAGGAGAGAAGCAACTTAGAACTAAGGAGAAATTTCCAGACAGTTAGAACAATTAATCAGTGGAACAGCTTGCCTCCAGAAGTTGTGAATGCTCCAACACTGGAAGTTTTTAAGAAGAGGTTGGATAACCATTTGTCTGAAGTGGTGTAGGGTTTCCTGCCTAAGCAGGGGGTTGGACTAGAAGACCACCAAGGTCCCTTCCAACTCTGTTATTCTATTCTCTTCTATTCCTTACAACTTGTTAAACCTGGGGCAGTAACACACACTTGCAGTCCTCGCAGAAGATGCCTGCCCAAACAAATCAGCCATCAATTATCCTTTTTAGCCTAGCCTGGTGTGTCACACCGACTTCGCAAGGAAGCGTTGCTGATATATCTTGTGTCAGGTCTTGGTGTGGCTTGAAATTAATCCTGATAAAGTGCACTCAATGTATTTCATTATGTAGCTTCAATGGTATGCAGGGACTGTGAAACCTGCTGTTGAATTTCTGCAGAAATGGATGGATAGACAGACAGACGATAGATAAATACATGAGAGGAAGAGAGGGGGGTAAATATTCTACATTTTTCCTCCTTAAATATAACGATGATGGATGGATGGATGGATGGATGGATGGATAGATAGATAGATAGATAGATAGATAGATAGATAGATAGATAGATAGATAGATAGATAGATAGATAGATAGATAGATAGGGAGAGAGGTAAATATTCTACATTTTCCCTCCCTAAATATAATACCTTGCATTTGTCTCTCTTACAGTATACTTTCTTCCTCACAAGTTAGGTTTCCATCCTTTAGTGCAGTAGCATTAGAAGAGTAAGAGAAGAAGGGGAGGCGGGAGGGAGGGAGGGGGAAAGGCAGATGTGGGCAAATCTACACTTTTTCACTTGTTGGGAACTGCAACAAATGGACCCAAATCAGACTTTTCCCATGCGTGTTTCTGCAGATATTGGTGAATGGTGAAGTTCGGGGGTGGGTGGGAATCCAGCTCTCTCTCCCTTTTCCCACCCTTAGGCTTTCTCAGGGCTCTGGAAATGGAGGTTGCCAGGCCCTGTTATCTTTGGGAAGGGCAGGAAAGAATAAAGAAGAAATAAGAGAGACGGGAGTCCTAAGAAAGAGAATTTTTCCCATGCCTAGAAAGCAAAATAGTTATCAGCCATCTCGCCGTTCTGGCTGTCTCCACACAATGTCTTGCCTTGAGATAATAATAGTTTTCCTCAACGTTTCTCTCTCACCACAGCATTGCAAAATGTTTTTATTTCAAGTAGGCGGTGGGAGAGTTCAGAGCTGTGACTTCTTTGGCATAACTATCTTGCCCGTAGCAGGTACTAATACCACTCTACAAAGCCTTAGTAAGGCCACACCTAGAAGACTGCATCCAGTTTTGGTCACCACACTATAAAAAAGATGTCGAAACTCTGTAAAAAGTGCAGAGAAGAGCAACCAAGATGATTTTGGGAGTGGAGCCGGGGTGGGTTCCGGTTTTTGTCGCTGCTGGTTCGCTCAGTGGCTTGCCAAGCGGGCGCGGGCGCGCTTCGTGCGCGCTTTGTGCATGTGCAGTGCTAAAACAATGCTTCTGCGCATGTGCAGAAGCAAAAAAAAATATGGTGGCGTCTATGGCACCACCGAAAGAACCAGCTCGGGGGCGTTGCTGCCGTTACTGCCGGTTCGGAGAACCAGTCCCTATTTTTGCTACTGGTTCTATAGAACCGGTCCGAACCGGCAGGAACCCACCTCTGGACTGGAGGCAAAAAGATACGATGAGCGGTTGCCGGAACTGGGCACTTTCCAAAGCACCTGAAGGCCAGAAATAAGGATAAATTTTCTGACAGTGAGAGCAATCAACCCATGGAACAGAAGTTGCCTTCAGAAGTTGTGGGAGCTTCATCACTGGAGGCTTTCAAGAAGAGACCGGGCTGCCATCTGTCAGGAATGGTGTAGGGTCTCCTGCTTGGGAAGGAGGGGTTGGACTAGATGACCTCCAAGGTCCCTTCCAACTCTGTTAATCTGCATCAACGTTCTCTCTAACCAAAGACGGTGTCTTCTGTTCTTGCAGGGAAAAAATCCGCCGAGGCTTAGACGAGCTTCAGAAGGTCTTGCCAGGAGGAGATACCTACATGCACGAAGGATTTGAAAGGGTAAATAAGAACAAAGATGTTAAGTCTTGGGTTTACTGTGGATGCTACGGGCAGAGGGCAGGCTGGGCAGGAGCGTCCACGGGAAGTAGGTGTGTGAAAGACAGCAAGATGTTGGTTGCCATATTATAATGTATGCGTGAAATTTTATGATTGGGTGGAAAATGAATATATATAGAAGTCAAATTATAATGATTAAAAGAAAAGAAAATAAAGAAGAAATGGGGGCAACCCAGATGACAAAACTAGATTTGGAGGAGGCAGCATTAGATTAATAGTATATACCTAGGATAAAGAGATATAAGTACAGATATGACAAAAAACAATGAGTTTTAAAAGTGACACCGATAATTTAAAGATGTATGGGAATATGTTATCAGTCTGTTAATTATAACATGTATTAGAATTAGAATCACTCAGAGGAAAGGTTTAGAAGGAGAAAGAGGAAGTAGAAAGGGAGGAGAGAAGAGAAGGAGTGAAGTAGGAAGGAGGAGAGAAGGAGTAAGAAGGTAGATAGAGGAGGTGGAGATAGAGGGAAGGGAATGTAAAGAAAAGAAGAAAAACAGACTGATCAATAACAGCAAAAATAGCTGCAAAAATAGGATATTGAATTATGATTGATTGGATAAAAATGTATAATGTATGTTATTAATGTGTTTTTAAGGTATATGCATTGATGTATATATGGAAATTGTGGAGAAAAAATAAAAAGCACTTTATATATATAAAAAAGATGTTGGTTGCCACCATGCCACCAAAGCCCCGGCCAGTTTTTGATATGCTTTCCACGTAAGATACACATAGGATGGGGCTCCAATCACATGGTCACAATGTCCATCTTGACCTTTGCTTGGCCCTGTGGCTGGACCGCTGACCCCCATCTCTTCCCCATCTTCTCAATGTGGCACCATGTTCTTGGCAGGGATAATTGAAGCTAACCTTTATCCCTACTTTACATCCTAATAATTCTCTTTGGTTCTGTTATAGGCCAGTGAGCAAATTTACCACGAAAATGTTCAAGGTAAGAATACCTTCAGTAAAGTGGCAGTAATTCCTTTTTTTGCTCATTAATAGAGTTGAGTTTACTTTATTGATTAGCCCTTGGGCCATATCAAAGTGCAGAGTTCCAGACACAAATGATGACTAAAATCTGATAAAAACAATCTAAAATGAAATTGGAATAAAATACGATTTAAAATGATCTTTGTCATTATTCTAAAGGTGGGGACCTTTATTCTAAAGGTCTCTGCAGACTCAGAAGGGACTTTCTGGTCTGTGGATTGAACCCAGTGATTCAATCTATTTCCCTCTTGGTACATAATACAGGTAGTCCTTGACTTACGACGGTTTGTTTAGTGACAATTCAAAATTACCACAGAGTGAAAAGGCGACTTATGACTGTTTTTCACACTTACGACCGCTGCAGCATCCCTATGGTCATGTGGGACATCAATAGTTGGACACTTGGCAACTGGCATGTACTTATGACGGTTGCAGGGTCATGGGATCCCCTTTTGGGATCTTCTGACAGGCAAAGCCTGTCAGTGGGGAATCCTGATTCACTTAAGAACTGTGTTGCTAACTTAAGAACTGTAGTGATTCACTCAACAACGGTGGCAAGAAAGATTGTGAAATGGGACACAACTCCCTTCACAGCTGCCTCTCTTAGCAACAGAAATTGTGGTCGTAAGACAAGGACTCCCTGTATTGCTATTCTGATATTAAATGAACACCTAGACCTTCAGATACATGTACATGAAAGGCAAAAGCAATTAACAAAATTGACCCTAAGAAAATAAGTTGCAGGATATCCCGCACTAATTCTTCCCCGTGGGAACAACAGGAAGTCATAAAATCTCTGAATGTCCAAGTATTAAAACTTTTTTTATTAAGGTTGCCAGGAATTTTTGCTAAAGAAAACTGGTTGTCGGGAAATGTTATCAGAGCATCTTAGCTATTGCAAAGGACCGTGTGATAAAATTCTACATTAAATGTTAATAACTGTATTTTGGAAGCCTCAGTGTTATTGAATTTCTAACTGTTTTTGAGTGGAAGTTTGAGACCAAGGAAATTATGCTGTTGTTCTGTTTTTACTCAGACGTGAGCTCCACTGGATTGGGTTCCATCACATTTGAACTTGTTGAAACACAACTCTGTTCATTTATTTTTGGGATTTCTTCCACATTTTCACTCGGGGAAAACCCTGGGCAGACATTCGTGTATTTAAGCTTGATTGGTGGTTCTGTGGTATCACATATCTGCAGAGTGAAAATACAGCTTTTGATATCTTCTTGCAATTCAAAATGCTGCTATTAAGACAACCCCCCTGGTTAAATTCGCCATGGGGCAAACTACACATCACCCATACATGCAGAGGATTGATCAACAATTCTGGCTTTTCTATTAAAAAAAACAACCCAAAAATCTACTTTGAAATGGAAGCACGTTAAGCAATGGTACATAACTCATCCACTTCATTTCCCTGCTTGCTGTTTTTAAATCCTCTTCTAAAATGTTAAAATTCTGTTTGCTAGATTAATCTGAGTAGTTGGTTTTCTATTATTTGCCTTTATGGTCTAGTAGTGAAGGCACCAGGCTAGAGGCAGGAGGCTGGGAGTTCTAGTCCTGCCTTAGGTATGAAAGCCAGCTGGGTGACTTTGGGCCAGTCAGTCACTCTCTTTCTCTCCGCCCAACTCACCTCGAAGAGTTGTTGTTGTGTGGAAAATAAGAGGCGGAAGTTATGTTGTATATGTTTACTACCTTGAGTTATTTATAAAATCCATAAAGGTGTGATACAAATAAAGTGTGGAAGTCATTCTGGCAAAAATAAAACATACACATTGGGCAACCTGTATCATAAACATAACAAGACGATGACCAGAATTATGTAATTCAAGCCCCATCCCCTTTTCGTATCTGCTGGGGTGTTTTTGACTCCCTTCAGATGCTCCTGCTTCTCACCTCCATCCTGCACCCCCATTTAACACAGTTAAATCAAGAACAGTACAGGTACAGATTAACTTAAATTAAATTAACTTAGATTAAAAATAGTACGTCTTGAGGGCATGGCGGAAGGTGGCCAGGTCATGAATAATTCTTAAATCTAGAGGGAGCTGGTTCCAGAGGGTGGGTGCTCCCACAGAGAGGGCCTCCTCGGGGTGCCATCAGCCAAGCAGTGTAGGCTGGTGACACCCAGGGGGAGGGCCTTCTCTGTGGGAGCACCCACCCTCTGGAACCAGCTCCCTCCAGATTTAAGAACCATTCATGACCTGGCCACCTTCCGCCGTGCCCTCAAGACGTACTATTTTTATCAAGCCGGGCTGGCGTGAAAAAGTTTTTGGGGTTTTTAAGATTTTATCAAATTTTAATTGTATTGTCTTAAATCAGGGCCACATCTAATATTTTCTTTTAAATGTATACATATTTTAATGTTTATATTGTGTTTTTTACTTGGCTGTTCACCGCCCTGAGTCCCCTGGAGAAGGGCGGTATATAAATTTAATTATAAATAAATAAATAAACAAATAAATAAATAAATAAATAAATAAACAAACAAACAAACAAACAAACAAACAAACAAACACCTGGCTGAATAGCAATATTAACCCTAACATACGAAGAGCGGTTGCAGGAACTGGGCACGGCTAGTCCAGTGAAGAGAAGGACCAGGGGAGACATTAGAGCAGTCTTCCAATATTTGAGGGGCTGCCACAGAGAGGAGGGGGTCAGGCTGTTTTCCAAAGCATCAGAAGACCAGACAAGGAATAATGGATGGAAACTGACCAAGGAGAGATTCAACCTGGAAATAAGGAGAAATTTTCTGACAGTGAGAGTGATCAACCAGTGGAACAATAACACCGAGAGGGATCTTGGAGCCTTGGGCGGAAGGCTTCAAGGCCCCTTCCAGCCTACAGTATGGTTCTATGAAGAGTCCTAGTGGACAATCACTTAAATGTGAGCCAGCAGTGTGCGGCGGCAGCCAAAAAAGCCAATGCAATCCTAGGCTGCATTAACAGAGGGATAGAATCAAGATCACACGAAGTACTAGTACCATTTTCTAAGGCCTTGGTAAGACCACACCTGGAATACTGCATCCAGTTTTGGTCAACCCATTATAAAAAAAAAGATGTTGAGACTCTGGAAAGAGTGTAGAGAAACAACAAAGATAATTAGAGATTAAAACAGATGAAAAACAATTGCAGGAACTGGGTATGTCCAGTCTAGTGAAAAGAAGGACTAGGGGAGACATGATAGCAGTGTTCCACTATCTCAGGGGCTGCCACAGAGAAGAGGGGGTCAACCTATTCTCCAAAGCACCTGAAGGCAGGACAACAAGCAATGAGTGGAAACTAAACAAGGAGAGAAGCAACTTAGAACTAAGGAGAAATTTCCTGACAGTTAAAATAATTAACCAGTGGAACAACTTGCCTTCAGAAGTTGTGGGTGCTCCAATACTGGAAGCTTTTAAGAAGAGATTGGACAACCATTCGTCTGAAATGGTATAGGGCTTCCTTTCTAAGCAGGGGGTTGGACTAGAAGACCTCCAAGGTCCCTTCCAACTGTTATTCTGTTCTGTTCCCCGCCTAATATATCATCGTCCCCTCTGGAAAATGCAGTCATTTGATACTCAGCTGCTCTTCTTAGGAGTAGAAAATTCCCTGTAGCAATTTTTGATATTTGGCAAAGACTGATAATTACTGGAACATTTTTCCTTCAGACAGAATTCTTATCTTCCCTTTCATAACAGCAGTATGTTAACTTGAGCATGTAATGCATGACTCAGGTTGACAAGCAGCAACCAAATTAACTTTAATTATTTCTTCGCGGTGGTGTGATCATTTGAAAGCCAGACCACGGACAAGCCCAGGCCATGCTCACATCACGCTAACAATCTTGGGGTGATAAGAACACCTTTGGGCAGCAATTCTGCCTTCTTTGCGGAAGGCATGCTGTAATTGGGATGATAATATGTTGTCTCTTCTTCGTGACGGGCCGTCCTGCCCTAGAGCTATCCCAAGGCTTCCCTCTTGGGAAAACGAATAAATGCATGACTCTGGGGAAAACGGCAGCCTTTAATTGTTTCTCCTACATCCCATCTGTAATTTTTAATAAAAGGTGAGGCAGAGTTCAGCCTGATGCGAATTTACAGTTCTCTGATCAGATTGCATCCATTTAAGCACATTGGAAAAGAAAAAAATTCAGAATTCCTTCAAGATGTGATCACAGCTAAGTTGTGGAGCTATTGTACGTGTGCCAAGGTAGAAGAGCTGAATCCAACAATTATCCAACAAGATGCAGTTCGGTGGTGGAGAAAAACTCCTGTACTTAGGCAGGAAAAACCAAGTACATAAGTACAGAATAGGGGGTAACTGGCTCTTAAGCTAGGCACCACTTATTTTGTACCTATGCATTTGGTTTTCCCTGCCTAAGTGAGTAAGTAATAGTAATCCATTATTAATAGTCATAATTTACTATTATAAATTAACTATTATAAATGATACTTAATGAAGAATGAGCCGAGGTGGCGCAGCAATTAGAGTGCAGTACTGCAGGCCACTCTAGCTGACTGTGATCCGCAGGTCAGCGGTTCAAATCTCACCGGCTCAAGGTTGACTCAGCCTTCCATCCTTCCGAGGTAGGTAAAATGAGGACCCAGATTGTTGGGGGCAATATAAATATACATTGCTTACTGGTGTAAACCGCTTAGAGAGTGCTTGCACTGTGAGGCGGTATATAAATCTCACTAATAAATAAATAAATAAATAGTAATTACTATTATTAATAGTAATAACTGTGAGGGAGATTTAGGTGGATCACTGCTTAAGTATGAGCCAGCAGTGTGTTGCAGCTGCCAAAAAAGCCAGTACATTCCTAGGCGGCATCAACGGAGGGTTAGGGTTAGAAAAGATTGGACAAACATTTGACCAGGATAGTATAATCTATTCTAGCTCAGAGGGCTGGACTAGAAGACCTCCAAGGTCCCTTCTAGCCTATGATTCTATGAAGTGAACCTGGGCCCACCTTGCCTTCTCATGGATGCTTGGTACAATGCATACGCTCTCTCTCTCTCTCACCAAGTGACCTCAATTTATTTTGTGCGCACTTCTAACAAAACTTTCTTTGTGCCTTGTTTCAATGGCCCAGTTTATTGGCAGGTAGCCTGTCATATTCCTGTCGTAAAACCTGAATCCCCAGATGGTCTGGAAGGGATCAAGAAGGAGCTGCAATCAGAGTTCCTTCCAGGGCATCAGCTCTACAATTTGGTCTTTGGGCAGGCAGCCATTAAGACGATCACTCACACACATGTGCTTATTCTTTAAAAATCATGTATGTTTATATCCCAAAAGTCTGTAGAGATTCTCCGTCATCCAGGTCATGGTTGTCCCAAAGATGTGTGGTTTTTTTCAGGAGGCAACTGGGCTTTCTTGTTTTTTCTTTGAAGACATTTCGCTTCTCATCCAAGAAGCTTCTTCAGCTCTGACAGGATAGTGGGGAATGGAAGGATTTATATTCCTTGCAGACAGCTGGTCATTTGCGTCTTTTTAGAGGGTCGTTGAAGCACTTGGAGGTTTATCTGTGTCCTGGATGACTGAGAATCTCTACAGACTTTTAGCTATACAATTTGGGATGAACACCCTTCAAATGGTGTGGGTGTAGGAATGGATTTCCAGAGGAAAAAAAATGCACACTACAGGAACCAGGAGCACCACTCAGGTGATCCTGAGGACACATATAAACCTCCAAGTGGCCTCAACAACCCTCTAACTGGATGCAAATGACCGGCTGTCTGCAAGGAATATAAATCCTTCCATTCCCCACCATCCTGTCGGAGCTGAAGAAGCTTCTTGGATGAGAAATGAAGCGTCATCAAAAGAAAAAAACAAGAAAGTCCAGTTGCCTCCTGAAAAAGCACCTTTGAGATTTATATCCCAAATGTAAACATATAGGTTAGGTAAGCAGGATGCTTTGGAAAACTTGCTAATATATTCACTGCAGAGTCTGAATGGTGTCTGCTTTCCTATGAAATGTGGATTTGGTTGGGTGTTGGCGCCTCTTCAAGTCGTCCTGGACTCTTGGCAACTGCTTGCCCAAGTCCCCAAGAATTCCAGTTTCTAGTCTGGTGCCTCCACCAAACTGCCTCTCTTCTTTGAGACGGCCTTGACATTTGATGAGTCCCTGCAGTTTTCTTGGCAACATTTCCAGAAGTGGTTTGGCACCATCTTCTTCTTCCCAGGCCTGAGAGACAGAGGCACTGGCCCAAAGTCAGGCAGCCAACATCCGTTCCCAAGGTTAGAACTCAGTTTCTAACCACTGTATTTAACCACTATATTAAATACTGAGCTGTTTGCATAAACCTGAGTTTGTGCAAACGTGGCTGTCTCCGTGTGACAGTAAAACATGAAGGAAACCTCTATGACAGTTGGAGAATAGCACCAGGTATGCTTGAGGTATGTTTGAGTAGAAGAAGATGGCAGACGGTTGTTCCATTGTCCTTGACCATTAATTCTACTTCTGGAATGGCTTCCCTCCTCAGGTTATAGGACCGCCAGTGTCATTATTGCCTTGACGGATGGAGAACTCCATGAGGACCTTTTCTTCTATTCTGAACAAGAGGTAGGAGCCTTGCGCTGGAAGTCTGGGGTGAATGGAATGATGCACCCCAAAAGTTGCTCTTCCCAAGGAATGGGGACTGTGTTCCTCCTATGAATCCAGAAGCAGGTTGGTTTTAAAATCTCAACTCCTGTTGAAACCTCAATCAAGCAATGTCCATAACCTCTTTCTTGGTCTGAGCATTTTGTGGGAGAGGAGACGGGCAGATCTTCTCCTTTGCAAATAAAGCCCAGACCTTCTACGTCTTGCGGTTTCTTAGGAAAGGAAAGGAATGGATTCTTAATGTTAATGTATCTTGGGTTTGCAGAGAGAGAGGGAGAGAGGAAGGGAGGGAGGGAGGGAGAAGGAGAGAGAGGGAAGGAGGGAGGGGGAGAGAGTGGGGAGAGAGAAGGAGAGGGAGGGAGAGAGGGGAGAGAGGGAGGGAGAGAGAGATGTGGGAGAGGGAAGGGGAGAGGAGGGAGAGAGAGAGATCTGGTGAAGTTGATGGCACATGTTTGCAGACATTTATTTGGTCTGTCTACCTCAGAGGCTCACAACTGGCATGTCATTTTCACTCGCCTTTATTTCTGGAGACTGTTGCAAACAAGAGAACTTTGCCCAGACAAGCTTGGAGCCACAAAACTGACAGTTCACACGCTCATTTTGCAGGGAAATGCATTCGAAGGGCAGAATATAAATGTTTAAATAAAGTAAAATGTGCAGATGAATTGCCTATTCTCCTGGGAAGTGACAAGATGTGGGGGAGCGAAAGGTTTGCATGGCACTCAATGTCTTTTAGTGTTGCAGTTGCAACCTCCCCTATAAATGCACTGCATACCCACCTCTGCACCCCCCACTTTGCAAGGGTTGGAGGGAGCAAATCTATTTATTTCAATGTTGCTGTATTATTTTTCCTTCCCTTCTTACCTCCCATCAACCAGATTCTGCTTCATTCCCCCCCCAAAAAAAAGTCCTCATGGGCATTCATTTTGTGTGTCCCCCTCCCCCCCCCCCAAGTTCTGGGAAACATGCATTAAAATAAAGCACATAATGAAATATAAACCCAATGAATTTCTTTCCCGATGTTAGCTTAGGGACTTTCCCAAGGAAACCTTTGCTGCTCCCTTCCCTCAACTGTCATCTCTGACTGCAAAAATTAAATATTTCAGGATTCAGCAGATGCATTGCAACATCTTTAGAAGATGAACCAGAGGATATGGTCATTTTTTTTCAGTAACACGAATCTTCAGTGCTGTCACCACAGTTCTAGAAACTAACTGACTAAGTGGGCTCCAGGACGGGGAGAGCGCATTGACTTGGGCTGTGTTCTAAAAAATAAGGTTTCTCAAAAGCACAGGGGTCGAGAGGTCCATCCGTGCACAACTCGGCCCTCCCCAATCCAAGGCCTTCCAGATGCTTCCAGGGAATTCTTAGTCTGCAACACATCTGGAGGGCATCAGATTGCAGAAAGCTATCGCGGCCCATCCTCCCTGTCTGAAGCATTTGAAGGGAATTGGCCGGATTTATCCACCCCGTCTTCTTTTAGGATGCTGGGGAATTGAGCTGCCTTACGCGGGACAAGGCCTACGTTGTGAGATGCGTAATTTTAGCCCTCTTCTGAAGTCATAATTACTGTTGTGCAGAAAAGGCAGACTGAATTCCCTCGCTCCTGTCTCCCCCTCGTTTCCGTTCAAGAGAAGACGCTCCTGACAATAATTATTTTTGTTTAAATTTACATTTAAAAGAAATTCCCAAGAATATGATTCTGAGGTAGACCAAGAAACCAGGTGAACAACCAATCTTGCAATCGTACAGTACAGCAAACTGCAGCTTCCCTGGTCAGCAAATGTCAAAGAGAAGCGTCAGGAGAGAAATTTTATCATTTGTTTTGTTGTGTTGTGTTGTGTTGTGTTTTGTTTTGTTTTGTGTTGTCTTGTCTTGTCTTGTCTTGTGTTTGTTTTGTTTTTTGTTTTGTTTTGTTTTGTTATTATTTTACTTTCTTTTATTTTATTATTTATTTTATTTTATTATTTATTTTATTTTATTTTATTATTTATTTTATTTATTTTAGTATTTATTTTATATTTTATTTTATTTTACTTATTTATTTATTTAAAATTTTTATCGTATAAATCTTGTGTTGTTGTTGTTGTTGTTGTTGTTGTTATTATTATTATTATTATTATTATTATTATTATTATTATTATTATTATTATTATTATTATTATTATTATTATTATTATTATTATTATTATCATCAGAAATTGGGTAGCCAAGCAAGAAAAATAGGGAGCAGGGGAAGAAACAAACGAAACCCAAACTGCAACCATCCCTGCCAGCTAAAATAATAAAATAAGCTTGAAATGTAATTTTTTTTTAAAAAAAGGGAGGTAGACAAGCCGAAGTTTCTTCTGTGGGGAAAGGGACCTTGGTGAAATTAGAGGAGACATTTTGGCATAGCTCCTTTGGTGTCGTGGTTAAGGCACCTGGCTAGGAACTGGGAAGTGTGAACTGAGGACTACTACCTGTAGTATATAAGGAGGGCCAGGAAGCCTGACACAAAGGTGAAGCAACTCTGTTCCCCTCTCCTTCCCTCAGACCGGGACTCCATAATAATGGGTTACATCCCAAACAGAAAGGTAATTCTGCCAGGTTGAATATGGGTTTTTCCCCCCTTCCTGCTGAGGTGGCAGGTAGGTGGGTGAGATGGGCCAGGAGATAAAATGGTAGTTTAGAAGCCCCATCCAAGAATGATTGTTTCTTTACGCTGTTTGGGGTGCAACCAATGCTTTGTCCTCTCTTTCAAGGCCAACCGGTCCCGTGAGCTGGGAGCAACGGTGTACTGTGTCGGTGTGAAAGACTTCAATGAAACTCAGGTAATTTTCGATCGTCTTGCATCTGGGAAACGCTTGGTTTAAGTGTAACAGCTTTCAGTCTCATTCGAAACTGCTTTCGAGGGAGCCAGAAGTCCAGGACTGTCTGCAGGACGTGGCTCCAAAATGTCAAAAGAGTGGCCAGAACTGTGGAATCAAAGCCTCAACCCTTTTCGACAGGCGTAACATCTGTTCCTGTCATGACACGGCCACCATCTTGTTTTTTTTTTATTACCCATGCAGAGGCCTCTTCACAAGTCACCTCATCTTCTAGAGCCGGGGTGGAGGACAATGGGCCCTTTATGACTTATGACTGACTCCAGCTTCATCTCTCTGTGCTTACAGGCCAGCATAATATTAACCAAAAATTAACGGTTCCCATCCAAACCCCATGGTGTAGGTAAGGAAACCAACAATAAGTAATAGGCACCATTTCTAGTTCCAGGTGTTTCTCCTTAACTATAAAGCCCATGTAAGTAGACACAACCACCGAGTTTTGGCTGGATTTGAAAAGCTGAGCACAATCAGATTGGTTTGTACTTAGGTGAAAGATACCTGGAGATCCCAAGACTGTGGTCTAGATTGGGAAGTCACAATACATTCCAAGCCGATGGTAAAACTGTCTGCGTTTTTGCCGTAAATGTTTGGTTCAGGGTGATAAAGACGGATATGCAACTGCACCAGGGGCGGGTTCCTAATTTTTTTACTACCACTCTGTGGGCGTGGCTTATTTTGTGGGTGTGGCTTACCAACCATGTGACCGGGTGGGCATGGCTTGCTGGCCATGTGACCGGGTGGGCATGGCTTCTCGGACTGCTGAAGGGAGGGGAATGGAGATAGCTCCTGCCGCCCGTTCTTTCAGCGTCTCACGCGCTTCCTCAGCCATCCTCCCCTGCTTGGACTCACTGTGGGGTAGGAAGGCAGCGCATGCGCAGTGCCGGAAGCTCGGCTTCTGGGCATGCACAGAAGAAATTTTTTTAAAAAAAAATTATAATTTTTTTAAAATGGTGGCACCCAGGCACCGGCAACCGACCGCACCGGTACTGTGACGTCACCAGCGGGCTGCTACCGGTGCTATAGAGTGGACAGCACCAGTAGGAACCCACCACTGGTTCAGGGTGATAAAGACGGATATGCAACTGCACCGTTTCCTGTGAAAAAGTTCTGACATCTCTACAGATCACAGGATGGCTGGAATTAAAAAAAAAATGAAAATGAAAAAAGAAAAGAAAAATGAAATCGATCCAACGGCTTTCAGTGGGAAACCGTTCAGGTGCTGGAGTTTGTACAACCCCATTCCTCATATTCCAATAAATCTCGCTAAAGAAAACTCTGGGAATTAGATTGGAAAGAATTTTGGTTTTAGGCAGCTGCCAAAGAACCTGGAAGTTGCCTCTAAAAAGACTCCATGGATTCATAATTTAAACTATGATCCAGGTTCAGCCAGGATCCTATCATAGTTTTTCTCAGTCTCAGCAGCTTAAGGAGATGTGGCCTTCACCTCTCAGAATTCCCCAGGCAGAATTCTGGGACCTGAAGTCCACGCATCTGAAAATTGTTGAGGTTGCAAAACACTGTCCTATTATATTGAAGTTCTCTGCTTCAAGGGGGGTTTGCTAATTCCCCTTCGCCCCACCATGGTATTTGGAAAAACTAGAATCCTCCTATTGTAGTGATGGGTGCAATTTCTGAGAAAAATAATGAGCATGGAAGAAACAAAATACACACACACACACACACACACACACACACACACACACACACACACACACACACACACACGGATGTCAACAAAGCTCGACAAACGGTTGTCTCCACCTCTTGCGCAATAGTCATCTGTCTCTTGGGAATTGACTGACTGTGTGTGTCCAGCGTTTCCTTGCGTCCTTGTTGGCTGACCCACTTTTTCCTCCCCAAAAACCAGTTGGCTCGAATCGCTGACAGCAAGGATCACGTCTTCCCTGTGAATGATGGCTTCGAAGCTCTCCAGGGAATCATAGACTCCGTAAGTCTTGCTTACCGCTGTACTCATTTCATGACTTAGTGAAATTAGCATTGTTGCTGCCAGAAACAGTATATTTATCAGCGCTGAGACATCCGTGGGCCTCCTAGAAAGAAACCGGTAGCAGCCACTGAACTGAATGGCTTGGCGGAGTGGAAGAGAGGTTTGGGCTGAATGATAGCTCTGAAATGCTCGGGAATTATTTAACAAAAGCAGAGAGAATTAGCGGCTTTCATTCAGAGGGCTGGGGGAATTATATACCATTAGGAAGCCCTGGATCTCACTTTGTTTTTGAAACCAAATCACCCAAAACAGGGAAGTACAGTACTGTCTTAGTGAGTCTCGACAATTTTCCACCATATTTTTTGTTATTGCTAGCACTGAGGATGTTACTTAGTTTGGTAATGAGACATCTGCAAGAAAACCACAAAGCTCAGAGAGCACCTTGACTTTGACTCACCCTGGTATTTCTGGGAGCAGAAGATGGGTGGGAGGTCCTGCGCCTTCTTTGACCATTCCTGATAGGGCTTGAAGCAGAAGACGCAGAGAGGATGGGGCCTCTCTTTACATTCTTCAGGTCTTTTGACTTTTGGCCTCCTTTAACGTGACTCCTTTTTGGTTTAGCCGTTAAGATATTCCAGCTTTGAGGGACGCTGGGAGTTCTCCATCTGGATGCACCCAAGGTTGTTAAACCATTCTTATTCTTTCTTGTGCCTTCTAGATTCTGAAGAAATCTTGCATTGAAATCCTTGCTGCAAAACCTTCCAGTATATGTGCAGGCGGTGAGTTTACCACGGAATATTTTCAGCCTTTATTGCTCTGGGGGATGGCATCTCGTTTTTTTGATCCCAGAGGGAAGGGAGTCAGCTGTCTTCTGGCACTCTGGGGGAAATTTTCCCTTGGCTCAAAAGTGCCAGAAAATTCCATCTGTTGGTTGTCTGCTTGCATGAAGAAGAAAAAAATCTTGATTTGATCTATTTTAAGGGTTGGTTTTCATTGAGGGCAGATGGGCTCTGACATCTCAGACTTCATTTATAAGTTATCGGGAGGCTAGCTAGCTATTTATTTATTTATTTATTTATTTATTTATTTATTTATTTATTTATTTATTTATTTATTTATTTATTCATTTATTTATTTATTTATTTATTTATTTATTTATTTATTTATTTATTTATGAGATTTATATACCGCCTCACAGTGCAAGCATTCTCTAAGTGGTTTACACCAGTAAGCAATGTTTATTTATATTGCCCCCAACAATCTGGGTCCTCATTTTAGCACTTAGACTTATATACCGCTTCATAGTGCTTTACAGCCCTCTCTAAGCAGTTTACAGAGTTCAGCATATTGCCCACAACAATCTGGGTCCTCATTTTACCCACCTCGGAAGAATGGAAGGTTGAGTCAACCTTGAGCCTGTGAGATTTGAACCGCTGACCTGCGGATCACAGTCAGCTAAAGTGGCCTGCAGTACTGCCTCTAACGGCTGCGCCACCTCAGCCCTATAATTGGGAGGTTTTCGCCTTCCCTGCTTTGGCTCCACCCCAAAGCAAAGGATGCCTTTGCTAAATGTTTGAAACCTGAAAAAAGTGCAGATCCCACTTTCCTCCATCTTGGCTTTGTCTCTTTTGAAATTTTAGCTTCACACGGGAGGTATATCAGAATTGGGGATGGGGGCCACCGATTCCACATCCAAAGGATTGGGAGCAAGGGGGATCAAATGGATTCAGGAATCTTGCTTGGAATGTGTAAGACTGTGACCGGTCTCTTCTTGAAACATTCCATGATGAAGCACCCACCATTTCTGGAGGCAAGAACTTCCACTGATGAATTGTTCTCACTGTCAGAAAATCTCATATCTTTATGAGAAGTAGAGAGTCCTATCAACCTACTCAACACAAGTCCTCTGAGGCAGGGGTCTCCAACCTTGGCCACTTTAAGACTTGTGGACTTCAATACCCAGAATTCCTCAGCCAGCTTTGCTGGCTAAGGAATTCTGGGAGTTGAAGTCCACAGGTCTTAAAGTGGCCAAGGTTGGAGACCCCTGCTCTGAGGAGTTCCACATTTACAATGGAGGCAAACTTCTATTTTCTAGATATTTATTTATTTATTTTATTTATTTATTTCTTTCTTATATGCCGCCCAACTCCCGAGGGACTCAGGGTGGCGTACAGCAAAAAAAATAGGCTTCAGATGTAGGAACAGGAGAAAGCTGGAAATAAGCCAACTACCGGATTGAATTTTATTTCAAAGTGGACTTCCTAGGAACAAAAATGTACAGGGATAAATCAATGTTGAAGAGATCTTCTCAGCACTTCAGGCTTATTCCAGCGTCTCCTGCAAAAAAACCTCGACTGCTTATTTCCTCTTTTTCCTACATTCTGATCTCGTCTTTCTGGCATAGATTCACTGGAAAAAAAAGAACCTGCTTTATTTTGGAGAGAGTTAGCCCTCCTGGACAGCAGCTGGCAAACAGACCTTTGGCATCCACCCCAGTCGGCTGGCTTTTGCCCCTTCAGGGTCCCCGTTGGCTTATTTAAACATCTAACATCTCGCTGGGGGAGAAGAAGGAGAGCCACGAGGCTGTACAGAATCACTGAGTTATTCAGAGTTCATGGGCTCCGCCAATTGTTTACTAATTATTTTGGATATAAATGGGAGTGAGTTTACATGTTAGATGAGAAACACACTTCAGTTCATTCCCCAGGCTTTTTAAAGTCTGCAGACACAGCTATGCGATGAAGAATGCTGACCCACCCATTTTACGTTCTACCAATGGATAAGCTGTCTTTGTTCAGTTCATGCTGATGTGTGTGTGTGTGTGTGTGTGTGTGTGTGTGTGTGTGTGTGTGTGTGTGTGTGTGTTTGTGTAATCATCAGTCTGGTCCGTCCAGTTTTAGCCTAGATCTAAAATTCTAAATCTAAAACAAAACTGCCTTAAAATTCACAATTTAACATTTTCTCCAATGTTTTGGCATCCGGTGTTTGACTCCAGAACCTCATTACAAAATGTGAAAAGCATAATTCATAGGATCACTCATATAGAGGGGGTTTTAGGCCACAAACTAGAATTGACTTCTGTTTATTAAAATGTGTTCTCATCCAAGGGTTAGATAATGTCCTAATGAACAAAGCTATGAATTCGATTATTCTCGGTTTTTATCTTATCTTCAGATGTTTTAATGGCCTTTGAGTAGATATCTTGGATGAATAGAAATCTTAAAGCCCCCACTGTCAGGGTTCCAAGTAATACACCCATAGCAAACAGAACTCCAAGGAAAGCAGGTTCCTCAAAGAACAGGTTTATTGGATATATCATATTGGCACAGACTGGTGAAAACCGACTCCAAAGTTTCCCATGGTTTTCGCCTAATTAAAAGTAAAAGTTTTCCCCCTTCCCCAAACAATCAGTTACATTGTCCAATCAAGGTGCTGTCCAGTTGCTTGGAAACTTAATTCCTCTTCTCTTCAGCTACTGCTTTGTTGTTGTGGCTGTTGTTATTATTATGATGATGGTTGAATGGACAGTCAGCCATATCCATGCAGGGGTGAAATTCAGCAGGTTCTGACAGGTTCTGGAGAACTGGTAGCGGAAATTTTGAGTAGTTCAGAGAACCAGCAAATACCACCTCTGGCTGGCCCCAGAGTGGGTTGGGAATGGGGATTTTGCAGTATCCTTCCCCTGCCACGCCCACCAAGGCACGCCCACAGAACCGGTAGGGGAAAAAAAATTGAATTTTACCCCTGTATCCATGTTTAGGTTGGATTTGGCATTTTTGTCCACCTACTGATTGAGTCCTTCCCAAGGACCTGGGATAGGCAGATGTTATAGTTGGATGGTGTTCAAGGTGCAGCACAGTTGCAGGATGTAAGCTGTTTCAAATAAAGCTGCCTTTTGCAATTGACTGATGATGATTTTGTCAACACCAGTGGTGTCCAAGTGGTGCTCCAGTTGCTTTGGGGTTGAGCTCAACCAGACTGACTACAAACAACGGCACGACAAAGTAGCAACAAATGGTGCATTGGAATACCTGCAAGAAGTACCAATTGCCTGCAAGCAGGAACTGGTGGGACCACTAAATAGATAAAGCGATAGAAAATACAGAAGCTAAAGTGGTGTGGGTCTTTAGAATTCATACAGTCAGCACCTGTCACACAGCACCCCACATTTAAGAACTGTTGATAAGAAAGACCCCCCAAAAGTCTAGATAGTGAATGTTGCAGTACCTGGAGATAGCAGAATAGAAGAGAAAGAACTGGAGGAAATCACGAAATACAAAGACCTGTAAATAGAAGTAGAACAACTGTGGTAAAAGAAAGCCATTGTCATTGGCACCTTGGGTGCAACCCCAAAGCAACTGGAGCACCACTTGGACACCACCATGGCTCTGTGTCTGGAAAAACACCACAAAATACTTCCTGCTCCAGAATATTTTTTGGGGGAAAACTGTTAAACCCCTTCCAGAATGCCAAGGCAAAAATGGGCCTTCTGGGGAACATTTAATCCCCATAATATTGAGTTTTGAGATCCTACACATGAGGCCTTTTCTTCTTCCCTTGTTAGGATGAGATAAACTTCGAGCCGTCCGGCTGCTACCGTGTTAAAGAAAGAATATCTCATAGAGGCGAGAGCTGGATCTTTTACTTGGAATTCAATCATTTAGAAATAAAATCGAGATTAAATGCCTAATAGAAAATATTTATTTCAGTACAAAACAATATAAAACAATAAATCTACACCTTTGCTAATTAACACGACCGTTCAGGTCAGGAGCCAAGGGAGAAGAAAGATTAATGGTGGATTAGGAATGTAGACATGTGCAGAACATCATATCACGTGTTCTGCTTGTATTGGAAAGTACCATCATATTTAGGATAGGGGTGCATCACCCTGCATAGACTCACAACTGACAATATTCACTACATGACATCCCTCTTGCCTTTGGAGCTGGGCACGAGTGTCTTTTTCTCCACTGTTTCTTGGGGTAGAGAAATTGGGTGGGTAAGTTCTCTAAAGACTCTAGAGATAGGACGGTCCAATTGAAAGAAGTCACTGGAGAAAGGAGGATGAAGCAGACCCCTTGGACTTGCTTCCTTCCCGCGCACACGGAGGCAAGAATGTCACTAAACCTCCCATTGATCGAGTGTCCTGGTCCTTGATGCCTTCATTCCCGTGTTGCTAATCAGCTGTCTTGATAAATCCCTATTTATTTATTTATTTTATTAGTGAGACTTGTATACCGCCTCTCTAAGCACTCTCTAAGCGGTTTACACCAGTAAGCAATGTATATTTATATTGCCCCCAACAATCTGGGTCCTCATTTTACCTAACTCGGAAGGATGGAAAGCTGAGTCAACTTTGAGACGGTGAGATTTGAACTGCTGACCTGCGGATCACAGTCAGCTAAAATAGCCTGCAGTACTGCACTCTAACTGCTGCGCCACCTCGGCTCATATTTATCTATGAAATCTGAAATAACAAGATGAGGATTCTTCCTCTTCTCTGCAAAGGATGGGAATCTCTTCTACCACGCTTGCCTGAATGAACTCACCAGTTTGAAACCAGGGAGTTGCTTAGGCTAATGTCCCTTTGGAATGAAATGTCTATGGAGATTCTCAGCCACCCAGGTCACGGTTGTCCCAAAGGCGCTTTTTCAAGAGGCAACTGGACTTTCTGGTTTTTCTTTGAAGACGTTTCGCTTCTCATCCAAGAAGCTTCTTCAGCTCTTGCTGGAGGATGGAGAATGGAAGGAGGGGGTAGGGATATGACATCATCGATCATGGCCTAGAGGTAGAGCTCTTGCCTCACAATCAGAAGGTTGTGAGTTCAATCCTAGGTAGAGGCAGATGTAGGGTCTCCTGCTTGGGCAGGGGGTTGGACTAGAGGACCTGTAAGGTCCCTTCCAACTCTGTTAATCTATAATCTGTAATCTCCAGTCTACAACACAGTCCTTTCAACAGTTCCAAGAAGGCTCCACACCCATTTGCACCACTCAGGTGACCCTGACGACACAGATAAATGTCCAGGTGGCCTCAATGACTCTCTAAAAGGAGGCAAATGACCAGCTGTCTGCAAGGAGTATAAATCCTTCCATTCCCCACCATCCAGCCACAGCTGAAGAAGCTTCTTGGGTGAGAAGTGAAACGTCTTCAAAGAAAAGAGCTGAGGTGGCGCAGCAGTTAGAGTGCAGTACTGCAGGCCACTTTAGCTGACTGTGATCCCCAGGTCAGCGGTTCAAATCTCATTGGCTCAAGGTTGACACTCAGCCTTCCATCCTTCCGAGATAGGTAAAATGAGGACCCAGATTGTTGGGGGCAATATAAATATACATTGCTTAATGGTGTAAACCGCTTAGAGAGTGCTTGCACTGTGGGGCAGTATATAAGTCTCACTAATAAATAATAAATAAATGAATAAAAACACAGAAAGTCCAGCTGACTCGTGGGAAAAAAGCACCTTTGGGATGAAAGGAACCAGAAACTTGGAGCAGAGCCTAGATTCTTGAGTCAATTCGTATGCTTTGTGCAGCTACAGTGCAGGAGGTGCCCCCCCCTTTCCTGCCCCCAAGGCATGGATTTAGAGAGACAGCGAGTGGGCGGTGGTTCTTGAGCATCAGAGATAATGTTGATTCAGCAGAAAACGGGGGTCACTCGGCTTCAAAGCATTGGAAGTCATCCTTCCTTGCTCCTCGATGATCCCTTTCGTTTTAAGCACCCTTGCACAGGCAAAATTTGCTGACTGCAGGGCAGAAGTTGTTTAGAGAACTCTTTGTGAAGTGTTGCTTCCAACTTTCTGAGGCTTTTCTCTTACAGCAGCAGCTCAAAAGGTGTGGCCCTGATCCCTTTTATCCTACTGATCATTGGGGACATTTGGAGGCTTCTGTGCTTCCTTTTGGCTCTGCTTCTCCGCCCACTGAAAAAACAGATGCTCCTTGGACCAGAAAGCGTGACTCTCGGTCCGTGTTTCTCAGTCCCAGCAACTTTCAAGTGTACGGACTTCACATTTCAACCATTTAGCACCCGGGCCCAAAAGTTAAATTGAAATTAGTGTTGGACCAAATATGATTGAAATGGCACTAAAACACAAACACACACACAAGTTCTACATTGTGTAGTTGTTTCTCCCAATTCCCTCAAAATCTTTAATTTCTTTTTTAAAGGTAATAAACAAAACTCTCATCTGCAGACCATTTTTTCCCCTATGGCATGCTTTCACAGGCATGATATTGGACCGAGGTTTTACAAAATATTAAGTTTTCCTGATTTCTTTTATTTCGTTTAATTTCTTCCTAAAAAATGTTTTAATTGTCTTTTTTTTAGGATGATGAGATAAAATCGTATCCTAAGACCATATCACAATTTCTTTTCCTTTCTGTTGTTGGTTACTGCTCAAACTCTACTCTCAAATCCCTTCTGTGATGCTAGAAGAAAACAGCTGCAAACAGATGGACTGTATAAAAGCCTCATTTACAGCTGTGTGTCTCATTATCTTCAGAAATGATTCTGTTATACATTTCGGGAGCATTTGTGAGGACTTCCGTTTCTGTTGAGCCTTATTCAAGTTTTGCCTCTGCTAATTATTTGTCTCGTTCTAACATCTCTCTGGGCCAAAATATACTCTGCCACATTCTCAGGACCTTAATTAGGATGCCTGCCAAAAAAAATGGAAAGTTGGCTTAATTCTGGAGGTTTTGGTGCTCTCTGAGCTTGCTAGTTTGCTTGCAGATGTTTCATTACCAGGCCAGGTAGCATCTTCAACAAGTTCAACAAAATTTCATCTGCAACAAAACTACCAAGCTCAGAAAGCACCAAAGGAGTCCAACCCTGAGCTACATAGAGTCTCTTCTATTGTTATCTTAATTTTCCCGGTTGGTAGGAAGCTGGGAGTCAAGTCAAAAAAGTAAAATCAAGCAATCCACAAATAAAATGCCTGAGATGGGTTCCTTCACCTTGCATTATCATTTAATTATAATTTTAATGAATCAGTAATTATTTTAAAATCATGAAAAATATCTAGATGGCTGCTAGGATTAAAAAAATGACTTGATGGCACCTAATCAATCAAGTTTTTTAAAAATCCTCTAACGCCCTTCTCAAATAAGTGGCTTCTCTTTACTTTCAGAGTCCTTCCAAGTTGTGGTGACAGGAAATGGCTTCCGACATGCCCGTAATGTGGATCGAGTCCTCTGTAGCTTCAGAATCAATGAGACAGTCACACTCAGTAAGTTGCCCTGCTGACCTATCAACCAATGAACATGTCTAATGGTTTTATTTATCTTATTGATTTCTTAAGGATGATGAAAATAAAACTGATCCCATCACCAACATGATGTTGATGATGATGTTGATGTTGATGATGATGTTGATGATGATGTTGATGATGATGGTGGTGGTGGTTATGATGATGTTGATGATAATGTTAATGTTGACGTTGATGATGATGGTTATGATGATGTTGATGTTGATGATGATGTTGATGATGATGTTGATGATGGTGGTGGTTATGATGATGTTGATGATAATGTTGATGTTGACGTTGATGATGATGATGATGATGATGATGATGATGATGATGATGATGATGATGATGATGATGATGGTTATGATGATGATGATAAGTCCAGTCCTAATAATGGTTGTGTTGCATTGTTCATTTGTGTGGAGTTTGCAGCATTGACTGAAAATCCTTGCAGAAGGAAGCAGTGCTGTGGCTTGGTTTTGCCAACTGAGTTCATTCAAGTGTCCTTGACACAGAGAAGAAGGTTGGTAGGAATCCAGAGTTATCTCCAGGGTATGGTCAAAAAAAGGCAAGATGGAAGTGGCTATGGTGTTCCCCATGAGACGCATCTAAGAATGGGTAGAGCTTCAGTCTCACTGTTGGAGACATCATCTTGACTTTTCTGTCTGTAGCCTATGGTCGCCTCTGGAGCTCATCTGTTGACAAATGCTGATGATGGAAGTGTTGGTGTTAAGCTGCCTTCTCCCTTGTTGCACTTGGGAACATGGACATCCCAAAGGTGCTTTTTCAAGAGGCAACTGGACTTTCTGGTTTTTCTTTGAAGATGTTTCGCTTCTCATCCTAGTAGCTTCTTCATGAGCTGAAGAAGCTTTTTGGATGAGAAGGGAAATGTCTTCAAAGAAAAACCAGAAAGTCCAGTTGCCTCTTCAAAAAGCACCTTTGGGACAACCATGATGTGGAGGACCGAGAAACTCCATAGACATTTAAACACATGGAAAGATTTTTCTTTTTCTGTATCTTTTTGCCCTTTGCTACTAGTGGGCTGGATTCACACAACATGGTGCTTTCTAAACCCAGGTTAATAAAACACCATTCAGGTATTCGTAAACATATTCATCTGAGGGAATTGAACCACTCTTCAGTTACTGCAATGTTTAAGCTGAAGGTGATTTGTTCAACGTGTTCAAGGAAAACGAAAAAAGGGAAATGCGAATCAGCAGGACATTCCCGAAAAACCTCTCTTTTTAATCTGACATCCAAATTCAGTTTGTTTGTTTGTTTGTTTGTTTGTTTGTTTGTTTGTTTGTTTGTTTGTTTGTTTATTTATTTATTATTTTGTCAAGTACGTATTGGTAATATACATAGATATAACATTGTTTATATACATAAGATGGGTACTGATAAGCGGGAACATTAGGACAGGGACAGTAGGCACGCTGGTGCGCTTATGCACGCCCCTTACTGACCTCTTAGGAATCGGGTGAGGTCAACAGTGGACAGTCTAAGGATAAAGTTTTGGGGGTTTGGTGACGAAAACACAGAGGCAGGTAGTGAGTTCCAGGCATTAACCACTCTGTTGCTAAAATCGTATTTTCTACAGTCAAGCTTGGAGCGGATCACTTTGAGTTTGTATCAGTTGTGTGTTCGTGTATTGTTGTGGTTGAAGCTGAAGTAGGTCGTTGACAGGAATGACGTTGTAGCAGATAATTTTATGAGCTTAGCTCGTGCCGAAGGCGACATAGTTCTAAGCTTTCTAAGCCCAGGATTTCAAGTCTGGTTGCGTAAGGTATTCTGTTGCGAGTAGAGGAGTGGAGGGCTCTTCTCGTAAAGGACACTTTCTAATGTATTTATGTCCGATATGCGGTGTGGGTTCCAGACAGATGAGCTGTATTCAAGGACTGGTCTGGCGAATGTTTTGTATGCTCTGGTTAGTAGTGTGATATTACCGGAGAAGAAGCTACGTAAGATTGGGTTAACAACTCTTGAAGCCTTTTTGGCGATGTTGTTGCAGTGGGCTTTGGCACTTAGGTCATTTGAGATGAGTATTCCAAGGTCTTTGACAGAGTGAGGGTCGTCTGCAAGGTCTTGTCTACTCAGTTTGTATTTGGTGTTCTGATTCTTTTTGCCAATGTGTAGGACAGAGCATTTGTTGGTTGAGATTTGGAGTTGCCAGATGTTTGACCATTCTGACACAAAGTCAAGGTCTTTTTGGAGACCTTGACTTTGTTCAGTTAAACAGTTCAGTTCAGTTTGACAGTTGTTCAGTTAAAGTTTAGGACGAGAGTCTCTCAATCTCAGCAACTTTAAGATGCGTGGACTTGAACTCCAATAATTCCCCAGGCCTAAAAATAACCACAGCAGCTGTGAGAATAGCACAAAAATACACCAGAATAAAAAATAGCAAATGGTAAATAAACAGCTTTCTCCAGACAAGTACATGTTCTGGTGCAGAATGGATCAGGCCCAGTTCTGTAAATAAGTTGACTCTCAAGACACGCCCAATGTATCCCATGCATTTGGGGATGGCATCAGAAGAAACACGTTTATTACCCACCCACCTTACAGAAGAGATGGCAAAAAACGCACTAGAGAGTTGTGAATTCACAGCAGTTTCAGGATTGTGACTCCATGGCTTCTAAAATGTATTTAAACCATTCACAGCAGTTCCCTGAGAATACAGCTGTGGCGCTTACAGCAAGTGTACCATCACCTTATTACATAAGTACGTCGCTTGACTATGTGGGCAATGAAATCATGTCTCGCCACTCACCATTTTATTTTCTTACACATTGGGCAAAATAGCCAGCTCTTGATGGGATCTTGATGGGATCAAAAAGTTTCAACTTGCTTTCAAAATACAAGGAGAATTAGAGTTGTGTGAATCTCCATGGAAGAAAGAATTCACACCATGGAGGCTATCCCAAAGAAGGGAGAGATTCTCAGCTGTCTTTTCTGAAGGCCTGGATAGTCTGGCCCATCCCAATGTTGTGTACGTAACACTTAAAGATAAGTGTTCTGACCTAGGCGTCCCGATAAAACCCCTTTTATTTAGTTTACAGTGAATTCTTCTCCAGCAAAGCCCTGGCCAACAGTTTTTCAAGATATTTCCCAATTACAGACCTTGGAGAGCTGCCAAGCCGATATCTTTCAGATTCCACACTATAACAGACAATACTTGGCAAGAATGCAGGAACAGATCTTCACCCAAATGAACTAATTGTCTCCTGCAAACTCCCATCCCTTTTGCTCCTCTTTTATTCCCTATGGGAGGGGCCATTCATCGTCCACCTGTGGCCTTACTCCCAAGTCGACCCTTGTTCTTTAGCTGTTCCCTTCGTCTGGCAACTCTGCGCATGCGCACACTGGGAACAGGCTCCAGCTGTTATTCTGCCTTGCTGATGTCTGACTCCGGAGGCAGCTGATAACTGTCATATGGCCCTGGCCCCATCTCTGCCTCAGACGCAGAGCATTCGTCAGAGCCATCCCCAGACTCCAGGACTGGCCCATCTTCCTCCCCAACCTCCTCACTGTCCGAATCTGCTGCCAGCTCTGCTGGCCGCTGGTGGGCCACAACAATAAGAACCACTCTTTGGATTGGACACTAGAGCCAAGTACTCTCAATTAGGTGTTATTTTATGCTGGTGGGATTGACCCACCAGCAGCCCAGTCATGGGGAAGCTTCCTGCAGCTGGCAAGACCAAGCACTACACCCATTTCAGGGAGGTGTCTTTAATGCTTGTCTAGATACATATCAGAATCTTGGAAACTGCTCAAGGAGTGTCCATCCCTCATTTATATAGTGAGATCATGAAGGTGGAGACCTTTGAATGGCTTGAATGCTTCTTCGTGGATTTTTCTCCACATGAGCTGAGTTGCAATTTATGAGATCAGCAGTCCGCAGAATCTCCTTCAGTTCTTCATCTCTTGATGGCTTAGATCTTCTCTCCTTTCCATTCCTTTCCCAGTCCCTCCATGGTCATCACCATGTTTTACAGCTTCCAGCATGCTCCAAAGATAACACCTCAAAGAGGGTGTTGCAGGAGTCCAGCAACGAGGACATCATCCTGCTTGCAAACAATGCCTATGAGAGGAAGCTGAGCATCAGTTTTGGTCACCACACTATCAAAAGGACGTTGAGACTCTGGAAAGAGTGCAGAGAAGAGCAACCAAGAGGATTAGGGGACTGGAGGCTAAAAATATATGAAGAACGGTTGCATGAACTGGGCATGGCTAGTCTAGTGAAGAGAAGGACCAGGGGAGACATGAGAGCAGTCTTCCAATACTTGAGGGGCTGCCACAGAGAGGAGAGGGGTGAGGCTATTCTCCAAGGCACCCGAAGGCCAGACAAGGAATAATGGATGGAAACCGATGAAGGAGAGATTCAACCTAGAAATAAGGAGGAATTTCCTGACAGTGAGAACAATCAACCCATGGAACAAAAGTTGCCTTCAGAAGTTGTGGGAGCTTCAACACTGGAGGCTTTCAAGAAGAGACTGGACTGCCATCTGTCAGAAATGGTGTAGGGTCTCCTGCTTGGGCAGGGGGTTGAACTACATGACCTACAAGGTCCCTTCCCATTCTGACAATCTGTTAATCCATATTTTTCTGATGCTGTTCTCTGTCGGTGCTCATATCCTGTCTGGTTCCAGATCTGGAAGGGACAAAATAATGCAAAGAACTTGGGGGTTCTCCTGGGGGGAAACCGAGTACTAAAAGTGAGTGAAAGGAAGGCACGTAGGGGTACAGACTGCCATGTGGCTCAGCAGCACCTGACTCCATTCTACAGGTCGTAGCTCATGTAACATGCAAGAACTATAGTAGCTAATGGTAAAGAAGTTCGCACGCTACTTGGAAATAGATGAACCAAAACCGGTGACCACTGGAATGCCCACGAAAGCCCAGGGGAAAAGCTCCAGTCTCAAAGGAGCACTGAAACAAGCCAAGTTTGAACCTTGAGTAACACTCAGGGAAAACCAGATCCCAAAGGAAGTTTTTCCGGTGGTGACATTTACTCATGAAAACTGCCATCCTTGTGGGAAAAAAGGAGCGATTTTGCTGAAGTGTGGAAATGGATAGAGAAGCCACAAAGAAGAAGAAAAAACAAAGGCAAAAACTGCAACTCTAGGTAGATCAAAGAGGCCAAGAGCCCAACAGGAATATTTCTGAATTAAAAATAAAAGGGAAACATTAAGAGGGGAAACACTGTTTTAGGAGAGATTCTTCCAAATGTAAGCATGTTTTTCACAGCCCTGTTGTGCCAAATCTCACATTGCTCTCACACAACTTTACTCAGATGAGAACTAGCCCAAATGTTTTGGGCCACAGTTCTGCTTTATCCTCTATCCCAGAAAGTGTTGTCTCTATTGGAGTTTGTTGCAGAAAAATCAATTTCCAGAAGCACACACAGATGACGGATTCAGCTGGATTCATTAACTTCTTTATAAACATAATAATATATATACAATACCACAAGTAGATTATTTCTTCAGTGTAGCAACAGTTACAAACAGTTTCATTTCCAACAGACAAGCTTTCAGTTCAGAGTGGACAGAGAGCAGAGTGGGCTGAGCCATGCCCAGCCTTAAGCTTAAGTTTTCAGTTTCGATTCTCTGCACAGACTCAGAAGTGGTTAGCTCCCATTGGCTGACTTAGTTGCTATGACTATTCATTGGCTAACCTTGTTAACATGGCTCTCCCAGTTTATGAATATCTTAATAGTCTCCTCCTTCTTTTTCTTCTACATCTTCTTCCTCCTTCTCCTGAAACCCACTCCATTCCCACAACCATTCCAACATCAGGACATTGCACAACATTTTCCTTCCTTCCTTCCTTCCTTCCTTCCTTCCTTCCTTCCTTCCTTTTTTTTTGTCTAGAGAACAAAATTCTCACAACTCTTCACCACACAAACCTCAGAGGTCATTTCTGCCCAGAGGAGAGTTTATGTGAGACTCTTTCTACCTGGCTTCCAAAAAGTTTGTGTGGTACTTGAGGGCTGTCACAGAAAAGAGGGGTCAACCTTTTCTCTGAAGCATGTGAGGGCAAGGCAAGAAGGAATGGGTGGAAGATCATGAAAGAGAGATCCAACCTAGAAGTAAGGATAAATTTCCTGACAGAGAAAACAATCACTCAGTGGAATGGCTTGCCTTCGGAAGTTGTCAGTGCTCCATCACTGGAGGCTTTTAAGAAGAGATTGGACAGCCGTTTGTCTGGGATAAAATAAGGTCTCCTGCCTGGGGCAGGGGGTTGGACTAGAAGACCTCTGAGGTCCCTTCCAGACCTAGGATTCTATGGCGCCTTTCTGTGAGGAAGTCAGTAAGGACAATGGATGCCAAGGAGAACAGCTTACAGAGGTTTTCCTCCTGTAAATCTAACTTTCTTCCTGAAAAGTTCTAATGATGGGCCGACTGAGCTTGAAAGGGGCTCCTCTTGTCTTCATAGCGATGATGAGCCAAGGTGATGAGCCGAGGTGGCGCATCGGTTAGAGGCAGGTACTGCAGGCCACATTAGCTGACACTGATCTGCAGGTCAGCGGTTCAAATCTCACCGGCTCAGGGTTGACTCAGCCTTCCATCCTTCCGAGGTAGGTAAAATGAGGACCCAGATTGTTGGGGGCAATGTAAATATATACATTGCTTACTGGTGTAAACCGCTTAGAGAGTGCTTGCACTGTGAGGCGGTATATAAATGTCACTAATAATAATAGCAGATACATAAGAATAGTAGACGAGGTGGGGAACAGCATCTCTACTACGGTTCTTATACTTTCTATTTCACTGAATGCTCAAGTTACTTTATACATAATTGCAAGAAGCCTAAAAAAAATAACCACTCTGAAATATAGTCTGTTCTTGGAAATGGGTACTCCAATCCTGAAATACATGCGACACTCCTAGTTTACCCATTTAATCAATTTTTAAAAAATTTCCTTTCTATAAAGGAAGACGGTTGTTTGGAACAGTCTCAGGATCCCTGCGTAGCCAGCTTGGAGGAGGAACAGGAATTTTGTGTAATCAGCAAAGTTCCTTGCATCCCCATGGATGGAATGCAGTGCTAGGGTTGACAGTGGACAATGCAAAGATGCAGAGAGACCACTTGAATTCTTTTAAGCTTCCATTCCCCAGTTGTTGGTAATGGGGGAGTTCCTGGTGTGGAGAAACTTTGAGGATAAAACCATTTGTTGAGGCAGGAGCAAATGTCTCTATTTTAGAAGTTCCATCTGCCGTATTGGATAGCAGGGAATCCGAAAGGCAGTAGGGTTACACACAGTACGGTTTCAAAAGACGGATGGGAAGTCAAAGAAAGTTCAAAAGCCCTTCGCATCTGGAAGATCAAAAGGTGCTGTTCACGATGAAGAAAGATGTTGCTGAGTCAGCAATCAAAAGTATTTCCCAGTTTTGCGGATCTTTCTATCAAGAGTTCACATGCTGAATGTTATTGATCAGAGCTCCCCTTAATCGGAAGCAGGCTTCTCCAAGTTAGTTTTATTTTCTGGCAAAGGATTATGGGAAATTAAGGCTCCGCACATTGAGGATAGCTAAAACCAGCCTCCCAGAACTCATGCTAAACATTTTCCCGTTTGGAACCTCAGAAGATTTTGAAATCGATAGTGGTCCACCTTTTGAAGGACTCTTCCAATTCTGCAGAGTTTCCCCTCAGGAAAATAACACCTCCTTTGCCCCAAACAGCTGGAGAAATAGAAAGATTTGTGGGAACCCAGCACAAACCTCAACTGTTGAAAAGAAACAAAAAGGAAATAAGAAAATGTAGTTGCTTCTATATAACTAGGCAACCACACTGCCCAAAACACCTGGCTGGGTTCCAGGAAGTCTAACTTCCAAGAGAAATATTGGCCTCTGATTTCTGTTGTACGCTCATCCTGAGCAGGAGAATTCTGACTTCCAACCATGCATCTGGAATGGCCTGGCTTGACGGGAATCTCTTTTTTTATTCCATTTTCAGCCAGGAAAATGTCTCGTTTCTTCATGGACTTTATTTGCAGTCACACTTTGGCTGGAGGCAGAGCCGATGCGAGGCCGTCCGTTTAAACCAGGGGTGGGGAACAGTGGCCCATTTACCACTCCCAGAATTCTGGCCGGCTCAGGAATTCTGGGAGTCGAAGTCCACAGGTCGTAAAGGGGCCACCGTTCCCCATCTCTGGTTCAAACACTCGGTCAAGGCAGGAGGATCCAGAAACGTCGTTCTTTTCCCAACATCCTTGTTACTACCTTTAAAGCGCTCCATGGCATTGGACCTAGGTATCTCCGAGACCGCCTGCTGCCACAAACTGCCTCCCATCGACCAGTGCGCTCCCACAGAGAGGGCCTCCTCGGGGTGCCATCAGCCAAGCAGTGTAGGCTGGTGACACCCAGGGGGAAGGTCTCCTCTGTGGGAGCACTCACCCTCTGGAACCAGCTCCCTCCAGATTTAAGAACTATTCATGACCTGGCCACCTTCCGCCGTGCCCTCAAGACGTACTATTTTTATCAAGCCGGGCTGGCGTGAAAAAGTTTTTGGGGTTTTTAAGATTTTAATTGTATTGTCTTAAATCAGGGCCACATCTAATATTTTCTTTTAAATGTATTTTAATGTTTATATTGTGTTTTTTACTTGGCTGTTCACCGCCCTGAGTCCCCTGGAGAAGGGCGGTATATAAATTTAATTAAACTAAACTAAACTAAACTTTGCCGTCCATAGAAGAAGCAAAGTCCATAAGGGAGCCTTCTCTCTTTTTCTGCTTCTCCGTCTCCTCCTTCCCCGCCTACCCAGCAAGCAGCTTCGTCAGTAACTTTGGCATCCGGAGCGCATTCGATGCTGCTGCTGCGCAAACTGGGCTGCTTCAGCATGATTTGGGGCATGGTTTTCATTAGAGCATTAGCCAAACACTCATTCCTCATTTGCTGCACTTTCCAGCAGGCGATTTGGTCTGGCTTGGGGCGGAGGGAAGGCACCAGTCGCTCCTTCTCTCGGCGTTCTTGCCTCCCCGCAAAATGGGTTCCATTTTTTTAAAAGGGGACTTTTCTTGGAAGGAATATTCTCTCCTCTCTCTCTAATGAGAGTCAGAAACATTTCGGGGCCAGAATAAGCAAACATTTCTGGAGAGTGTGAAGATTTCCAAGATATTCTTTGGAGGCCGCTGACAATTCTCTTGGACCAAAAGTTGCCGAACAAGGAAGCAGAGGAAATTCAGCCATTCAAAGCCCTTTCCTCCTACAGGTACCTCCTGCACCAGATCAACTATGTGGCAGGCCCGAAGAGCCAACGCCACTATGTGAAAGAAAGAAAAGAAGAAAGGAAGAAAGGAAGGAAGGAAGGAAGGAAGGAAGGAAGGAAGGAAAAGAAAGAAAGAAAGAAAGAGAGAGAGAGAGAGAGAAAGAAAGAAAGAAAGAAAGAAAGAAAGAGAGAGAGAGAGAGAGAGAGAGAGAGAGAGAGAGAGAGAGAGAAAGAAAGAAAGAAAGAGAAAGAAAGAAAGAAAGAAAGAAAGAAAGAAAGAAAGAAAGAAAGAAAGAAAGAAAGAAAGAAAGAAAGAAAGAAAGAAAGAAAGAAAGAAGACAATTCACAGAGCAGAGAGCCAGGAAAGAAGTGTCTTGCTTTCATTTCCTTCCGGTGCAAACAGAAAAAAAATTCCTAAAATTACATGGATAATCTGGATGGCCAAAGGGGGATTTGTGGGTGGACCTGAAAAGCCAAGGGGCTTCCATCGTGCAGGCACAGAAACCATTTTTTTAACCCCTTGCAAATATCACCGGCTGGCTGTCTTTTGGAGGTTTATTTTGGTAGGAGAGGGTTTATAGAGTCTCTCATCTTCCAGGACCGTCAAAAATCAGGAATGTCTCAGCCTTCCAGTCCTCAGGCATTCTGCCTTTGTAAATCGGAGAATGAATTGTGGCTCTTCCTTAAGGCACTTTGACCATGACGTGAAGGTCAGAAACACAGAGAAGCTATAATGTAAACCTTGAAAAGGAGGATTCGTGTTACAGTTTTAAAAATAAATCACACCCCTTTTCCATCCACGTTGCATCATTGCTATGTCCCTGAGGTTGTTGGGGTTCCTCAGAAAGGGATGACGCTAAACGGTTGCCCACCCATGCCTCACCTGGATGTTGTGTCTCCTGAGGCTGCTGCTGTCCACTGGATGCTTCAGGGATCCCTTGCAGGATCCACACAGTTAGCAGTGGGGCACTATCTCGAGCTGTGGAGACTCCTCCATTTTCTCGAGACGCCTTCCATAATTTGTGTCTTTTCAATGCACCTCCCATAGGCAGAGCAATGACCCAGCCGTATCCTATGGCTTCTCCTTCAGGGAGCCTCCAGATCTTGCCAGCACAATGCCATGGTTTCTTTAGCTAAGGAGTTTATCTAAATAGGGAAGGTGCAAAAACGTTCAACGTCTCCTTCGATGCAAGGCCCTGGAGGGCTCCCTGAGCACTTCCTGCAAGTTCTCCTGGCACCCGCCTGGAAGTTAAAGGGTTTTTTAATTTTTGTTTTCTGGATTTCTTTTCCCTTTCCCTTGCCAAACTAGCCTGCAGCTTTGCAATTTCCTGGCTGTCGGCTTCCCAAGTCCTAATCTTGCCCAACTCAGCTTGGCTTGGCTTGTTGGGGATCATCCAAGAATAGCTAAGCGCAGGAGCCACACCCATGCAGCCAAAGCCCCGCCCCTTTCTGCCTCCCATCAACTTGGCTTGCGGGTACAAATGGGCAGGGCTTTGCAGCATCCAGCCCACCATCGTGGCTGTCGGCCATTCCCCAGGGGCACTCCTGGCAAAAAACACGGCCATCAATGGAGGCTTGACGGAAAATTCCCTCCAGGTGGCCATAGGGACACCTTTATCTCTTCTTCTTGACAACGGCAGGGATGGCTGTGTCCTTCTTCCAGGATATATATGTTTTTTTTTAAAAAAAAACTTCCCGTTGTGGGATTACTAGTGGTTTCCCATCATCCTAGTTTTCCCTCAAGCATCAAAGCCAATGGGTAACTTTGAGTCGGTAACTATCTTAGTGCAAACCACTTCACAGGGATGTTGTGGTGGGGAAAATAAGAGAGAAGAGCATTATATAAACTCCTCTGAGTTGTACAAAATAAAGACGGGGCGTAAAGCTAAAAATTGACCAATGAATTGGTTAGGAAGGGAGGGAGGGAGGGAGGGAGGGAGGGAGGGAGGGAGGGAGGGAGGGAGGGAGGGAGAGAAGAAAAAAGAAGAAAAAGAAAGACAGAGAAAAAAGAAAAAGAAGAAAGAAGAAAAGAAGAAAGAAAAAGAGAAAGAAAAAAGAAAAAGAAGAAAAAGAAAAAGAAAAAAAATAAAAGAAGAAAGAAGAAAAAGAAGGAAAAAAAAGGAAAAAAAAGAAAAAAGAAAAAAGAAAGAAAAAGAAAAAAGAAAGAAAAAGAAAGGAAGGAGGAAGGAAGGAAGAGAAAGAAAGAAAGAAAGAAGAAAGAAAAAGAAAGAAAGAAAGAAAGAAAGAAAGAAAGAAAGAAAGAAAGAAAGAAAGAAAGAAAGAAAGAAAAAGAAAAAACTAATCAAGTCGACTCTTCTTTGATTTTTTTTTTAAGTCAATCAAAGTTGAATAGGGCTTGCTTGGCAATATGCACTATATTTAGTTCATTTTATTTCATTTCCACTGAAATAGTTGCTTGGTTCTCCCATCCTTTTTAAAACATGCAGCATCCAACAGGCCTTTGAAGAAGCCCAAGGTGTCTTTGGCCAGTGAAGACGACGCCTCCTTGCCCTAAAGTTTTGTGCAAGGGAAGGAGAACCAGGATTGCAACCAGGTTAGATAGTCAGAACCCCGCGCTCTTCGCCTAAGATTGCGGTTTCCAAACTTGGCACCTTTAAGACTGATGGACTTCAACTCTCAGAATTCCTCAGCCAAGTTTGGCCTAAGACAAAGGAGAAAGATAGAGATCCTACTTATACTGCCAGATTTTTTTTTAAAGATGATTTTTTTATTAACTCTGACCTGGCAGATGGCCAAGTGAAGCCCTACCTTCCAATCTGATCTCTTTCCAAGAATTATTTTATGACCTTTGTGGAACTAGGACGGTGATGCAATTCAGCCTTTTGTTTTGAAGCAGTCAGGGACCTTCCTTCGTTTAATTCAGTGAGGGCTCGTATCAACTTGTTCTTGTCCTGTGGCATGTTTTTGTCCTTTTAAAAAAATATTGTATTTTAATTGGAGTGGTGGGATCTGGTTGCGTGTTGAGGCATCACTGGACGTGAGGTGGGTCTGTTGGCCCCTTGGAGTGAGCTGGCCAAGGAGACAAGAATCTGGAAGGGTCCATTGGCTTCCTTTTGAAGGGATTTTCAGCCAGGTTTGTGGGTCAAAAAAGTCATGATGGCAGTTGTAACGATGCAAGCAAAGTCCCACCGCTGTTTTTTAAAATGCACAACGGATGGTTTTGGAGCCATCTGGTCTTTTTTTACCCCTTCACGACTCTGGATACTCTTGCTCTGCGATTCAGTATCAAAGCCAAGATTACTCTGGATTCCCTTTCTTGTTTGGGAACCTCATCAGTTGGCTTCTGCAAAATGGGCCCTGGGACAGCTAATGAGGTCTTCAGAAGGTTTTTACAGAGGAGGATAAGTGAGAACTCAAGAGGCATAACTTCAAGAGGCGAAGACTACCAGAAAAATTTCTTAGCCCTTTGTCTTGGGATCTGCCTTTTGGGGGGACCATTTGTGGTCCAAAGGTATTTTCAGAAATAAAAAGGATGCTGCAAAAAAAAAGGTTTTTTGAAGGCTGGTGCTATCACCGTCTTCTATTTGGCTTCTTGGGGTACTTGTTTTTCTTTTCCCCAGCGTCCCTTGCGTGGCCTTTTTTGAGAAGGGTCTGCTGATAAGCCTCGTTCCTCTTGGCAAGCTCAAGAGAGCTGTTTGTCTGTCTTCCTAACATGCCCACAACGTTCCAGATGGGCCCACCAACATCCCCATCATTTCTCCCTATCTGGATTCTCAGTTTCAACATTTGTTTTGCAACCAACAATTTCCAGGAAGAAGCCAGAGGAAAATTATGTAAACGAATGCTTTGTTTGTGTGCCGGGAATGAAAAAGAAGGAAAACTGTATCGTGCCTGCGATGGAGCAAAAAACCATTTCGCTGAGCAAAATATCAACCCTACCCCCACCTTAGCTGAACCGGGGGTCCCGCCAGGAGCTCCAGACAACAAAAGAAGATCAGATGCAACACAGGGGAGACCACAGCCGTCTTATGAAATAGTCTCAGAATGTGGAAACATGAGGTCTTGAGTCACGACAGTGATAAATGAGATCAATGATGAATGAGACAGCCAGAGAGTCTCAAGGCTGAGAAAAACACACCAGCAACTATTTTTGTCTAGCTATGATTTCATGCTTCCCGGGTAGATTATACCTCTTAATCTCCGTGGCCGTGCAGGCTGAGGATGATGGGAAACGTAGTGCAACACCTCTGTTTGCTAGGGGTTCAGAAGGCCCACAGAGCCAGCCTCTCACAACCAGATGTGCCAAAGCGGAAGAAATTTTAAGAAGAAACTAATGTAAAAAAAATTGATATGCCTAAAGGGGGGAGAAAAAGTATAATCTATTCCTTGAGGATTTCACAAAGGCCAACTATCTCTCCAACTCTAAAAGGCATACATACTTTGCAATGTTTTCCAAAGTTTCAAAGAAGCGACTTCATTACTCCTTCTTGCTTTACAGATTCACGATGGAAATAAAAGAAAGAGGGCTTTGAAACCTGGCACTTAACTATGAAAGTTGTTTGTTTGTTTGTTTGTTTGTTTGTTTGTTTCAATTGTTTTGTTTGAAAACTTTCCTCCTTATTTATTTATTTATTTAAATAGATTTGTATGCCGCTCAACTCCCGAGGGACTCTGGGCGGCTTGGTAGATGAGGCCCAGAATATTTTACACGATTCAGTTTTTAAAAAATACAGTTTTGGAGCACTGAAGTGGAAAAACAGGAATGGCAAGAAATTTATTTTGTTGGCTTCTTGCTAATCTTTTTCACTAGTTCTGCTTGTCTATTACTTAGTCTATTTTTTTCATTTAAGGAAAAAAGTTCTGGGAATGTGAGGACACCAGTTCTTTAAGGCTTATTAAAGACAGAAAAGGGAAGGAATAGAATAGAATAACAGAGTTGGAAGGGACCTTGGAGGTCTTCTAGTCCAACCCCCTGCTTAGGCAGGAAACCCTACACCACTTCAGACAAATGGTTATCCAACGTCTTCTTAAAAGCTTCCAGTGTTGGAGAATTCACAACTTCTGGAGGCAAGCTGTTCCACGGATTAATTGTTCTAACTGTCTGGAAATTTCTCCTTAGTTCTAAGTTGCTTCTCTCCTTGATTAGTTTCCACCCATTGCTTTTTGTCCTGCCTTCAGGTGCTTTGGAGAATAGGTTGACCCCCCTCTTCTTTGTGGCAACCCCTGAGATATTGGAACACTGCTATCATGTCTCCCCTGGTCCTTCTTTTCATCAAACTAGATATACCCAGTTCCTGCAAAAAAGGAAGAAATATTCTCGTGGTTTAGATAAACAAGAGAAGAATTCCTGATGTTTTTGCACATACCCTGCACAAATCAAACTATGGTATAAGCATTGGTGGTACAGAGTTCATCTTTCCATCCTTCCTGCATCCAGTGAGGACGTTTTTGTTCAATTTTGCAAATTCATCATTCTCCCAGATGAGAAAGGATACACAGTGTTCTTCTTAGGAGGCAGATTTCCTTGCCGTAGGAATTGCAAAAGAAATTAATATCATGAGCACCAGGAGGAAAACACAGTTGCCTCAGAATAACCCAGGAAGGAATGTGCTGGGGCAAGATCTGTTTTTCACTAGAGAAGCCCCAAACCAAGCAGATGAGCAGATGAGGGAGAGGCTCCTTTTGGGTGAGATTGCCTACTTTCCAATGTTAAAAATACTCTATCTGCCGCTTCAGATAATTATGGAAACTTGATTTGAGTAGAGTAGAATAAGGGTAGGGTAGGGTAGAATGGAATAGAATAGAATAGAATAGAATAGAATAATGGAATGAAATGGAATAGAATAGAATAGAATAGAATAGAATAGAATAGAATAGAATAGAATAGAATAGAATAATGGAATGAAATGGAATAGAATAGAATAGAATAGAATAGAATAGAATAGAATAGAATAGAATAGAATAGAATAGAATAATGGAATGAAATGAAATGGAATAGAATAGAATAGAATAGAATAGAATAGAATAGAATAGAATAGAATAGAATAGAATAGAATAGAATAATGGAATGAAATAGAATAGAATAGAATAGAATAGAATAGAATAGAATAGAATAGAATAGAATAGAATAGAATAATGGAATGAAATGGAATAGAATAGAATAGAATAGAATAGAATAGAATAGAATAGAATAGAATAGAATAGAATAGAATAATGGAATGAAATGGAATAGAATAGAATAGAATAGAATAGAATAGAATAGAATAGAATAGAATAGAATAGAATAGAATAGAATATTCTTTATTGGACAAGTGTGATTGGACACACAAGGAATTTGTCTCCTGTGCATAAGCTCTCAGTGTACATACAAGCAACAAAGTGATAGCTCATAGATCACAGATTATAGCTACAATCATTAAACATACGCTATAACCACAAGTGATGATCATAAGATACCAATAGGAGAAAGTAGTAAAGATGAGAATTTGAGAAGGATAATAGCAATACAGCCTACTACATGGGTAAATATCTATAGACCTAAGACAGTGCTGTGGGAATTAGGTGTTGAGCAGAGTGATGGTACGAGAGAAGAAACTTGTACAATTAGTTGTGTCTAATTGTTTTGGTATGTTGAAGAGAAGACATTCAGATTCTTAACACTGCAAGAGGAGAACTTTGTTAGTCTATTCTTCTCCTTCTTGTGCCATATCCGTCATCAGACGTTGGTGATCATGTTGGCGATCATTGTTAGTCTATGGTGGCGAGAAATGTTGGTCTGTGGTGGCATCTAATGAAGTGAGCGGCTGTTCAAAAAAGCTGACTCTTTTAATAAGATCCGGTAACTGGACTCCGAATAGCACAGAACTCATAACAGTCTCTCCTAAGAGGACTCCGTGACTCCCAAAGCGAAATCTTATCAGCAAAAGCTATGAAATTAGTAACCTCGAGAGTTTAGAATCCCAATCCGTGAATGTTCCACGATTGGCGTTTTCACCCGATTATTTTTCAACCAGGGAGAAAGAAGCTTGCCTTCCTTGAGCAGAAGAGTTGCAAGCAGTGTTAGATATTTTGGAGCCTTGGGAAAGGGGTGGTGCTTCGTTTATTTATTTTGGAAGGAAAACAAGAGCTTGCTCTGGTGCAGACCTTTGCTATTTTTCGAATTTCTGCAGATTCTAAAGGATTTGCTGAGTGCAGTTGAGGCTTTATTTTCAGCTGCCTCCCATTGTGAAATGCACAATTTTTAGTGGCTGTGTTGTGCTTGCAGGCTCACATACAGTAACTCTGGCCAGCCATGATATGCAAGCCCCTCTTCTGTCAGCTTCCCTCCCCCCCCCCCAGTCTGCAGTGTCAGAATTATAACCCTCCTGTTGGGCTGTTGCGATGGTTACAGATGTGTGTTTTGAGTGCTGATTCTCAGGTTGCTTAAAAGTTGCCAATTAACTTCTCCCATAAAACAAGTCAGAAATGCATCTGGATAATCAGTCCCCCCAAAAATAAAACCCTGTGCAAAAGTTAAGATATGTTTTAGTTTGCTTATACTGTACCCCAGGCACGAGAAACTTCAGAATGGAAAAGTTACTTTATCTGAAAATGAAACGGTAGCTGTGTTGAGTGTTACTTTTATGCACCAAAGTAGGGTAGAAGATCAATTGCTCCTGATTAAAAAAAAAGGAGAATCGTTTACAAAACTAACCTTCAGAAGTCCCAAAAGTTCTTTACTTCTTCAGCTCTGACTGGATGGTGGGGAATGGAAGGATTTATATTCCTTGCAGACAGCTGGTCATTTGCATCCTTTGAGAGAGTCATTGAGGCCACTTGGAGGTTTATCTGTGTCCTCAGGGTCACCTGAGTGGTGCAAATGGGTGTGGAGCCTTCTTGACGACGTAAGAATAAATTCTTACAGAGGCGAAATAGATCTTTTCCCCGGAATTCTGACATTTGAAAAGAAACCGCAGTTTAAAAGTCTAAGTAAAAATATTTATTTCGGTACAAAAACAATAAATCTCATTAACTACATGCCTGATATAAAATGTAGGTCTTCCTTCAATGGAAGCCAGGAACAGAAAGAAGGAAGGGAGATTGGAATGCACACATGCGTACAAGAACATATCAATCACGTGCTCAGGAATATACCATTATAATGAATAGGGATGCAGCTCCCTGCATATACATACAATTGACAATAATCACATCGTGACACTTCTTGGAATAGCTGACTGGAGATAGATGATGTCGTATCCTTCTCCTCTGTTGATGATGTCGTATTCCCCCACCCCTTTCCATTCCCCACCATCTAGTCAGAGCTGAAGAAGCTTCTTGGATGAGAAGTGAAATGTGTTCAGAGAAAAACCAGAAAGTCCAGTTGCCTCTTGAAAAAAGCACCTTTGAGACAACCATGACCTTGATGGCTGAGAATCTCCATAGGCATTTAACCTTCAGAAGTGGAGACCAAGCACAGCCTAGTCTAGAAAAGGGCATAAGTTCTGGAGCAGAAATACTAGCCTGCTCCAGATCCAGGACCATCCAATCTTCCTCCAACCACCAGTTGGATTTACTAGTCAAATACTTTGAGTTCCTGCCTCATCAGGTTGAGTCACATCATGGAAGGTCTAAGAAAAACCAGTGTCAGATTAACCTGGAGGAAATGTGTTATTTAATTTCAAAAGAGATGAATAGAATACAATAGAATAGAAAATAGAATAGAATAGAATAGAATAGAATAGAATAGAATAGAATAGAATAGAATAGAATAGAATAGAATAGAATCGGAATCGGAATCGGAATCGGAATGGAATGGAATGGAATGGAATGGAATGGAATGGAATAGGAAAGCTGTAGTCTGAAGAAAAGAAAAGAAGACTTTGGAGCAGAGGCATCCCAAGAGGGCAGAGATGGAGGAGAAAATGTGAAGAGCTACGTCAGAGCTGAACATGGCTACCGTGTCTCACTCGGGCAGAGGTGACCACAGAGAGAAAGGTGGCACCGGAGCTGCATAATGAAAGCCCTGTGCATTTTGTATGTGTAACATGTGGTTGCAGCTACCAACTTGGCCTTTTTTGACCCCTGCCCTCTTGGGATGCCTCTGCTCCAAAGTCTTCTTTTCTTCAGACTACAGCTTTCCTGTTACAGCAAGTCCCTGTGTCATTTTTATTACCTTCCTTTGAACCTTTTATCTTGGTTTGAAGAGCCCTGAATTTAAACACTACAAAATAAGTGAGGGAGGCATACTCTGGCAGGGGTCTCCAGCCTTGGCAACTTTAAGACTTGTGGACTTCAACTCCCAGAATTCCTCAGCCAGCAAAGCAAAGCAAAGGAATTCTGGGAGTTGAAGTCCACAAGTCTTAAAGTTGCCAAGGTTGGAGACCCCTGTGAGTCTGGAGTGACAACCTGGGACTTCTGCGTTTAAAACCAGACAGGCTAAAACCGAATGATTTCACAAACGTTAGGACCTCAAAGCCATTCTCCCAAGCATCAGGAGTGGAGCGTCCCAGAATGAATTAAAGAGAAGCTTCTCGCCAGGCATGGCTAGTGATTGTCCCAAGGAGATACGTAGGTTCGTTCGATGCTCTCGTTCGTGAACATTTGAGCAGAGGCATGACGCTGACCCATTTTGCACCGCTCAGGGTTGGAATGAACCAGAATGTTGCCTCTTGGGTTGGACAAAGGAAGACTTGCGGCCTTGACTGTCTGGCCAAATCTAAGGAATGGCCTTCGGTTCCAATCCCCAACATGGTTTCTGCTAAGTAGCCAAGCCAAAGTGGTCAAGTTAAAAATCCTACCAGCTGTTGCACAGCTTGTAGGTTTAATTACAGGGCAACCTGAAGATGGATAGTGCCCGGGAGGCTACAGGGCAATTGTGTGACAGCCCTGGAAGGAAAAGCCACAAAAGAAGTGCAGAAAGTATGGAAAGGCCTGGGTTCAGATTTCCACCCAGACCAAAAAAAAAAAAAAATCCAAAAAAAAGATGGACCAGCACCAACAGAACTGGCTTCATGACATCACCACTGGTTTACTACCGGTTCTATAGAACCGGTGTGAACCGGGAGGAACCCACCTCTGTCCCAGGGTCATGAGATCATCTTGATGCTGCTGTGGCCTAGAGGTGGAGCTCTTGCCTCACAATCAGGAGGTTGTGAGTTCAATCCTAGGTAGAGGCAGATGTAGGGTTCGCCTGCTTGGGCAGGGGGTTGGACTAGATGACCTGCAAGGTCCCTTCCAACTCTGTTAATCTGTTAATCTTTTGTGACGTTCTGACAAGCAAAGTCAACGAGGGAGCCAGATTCGCTTAACAACCGTGTTACTAATTCAACAGCTGTAGTGATTCACTTAAGTGGTAAGCAAGATCGTAAAATGAAGATAATTCACTTAACAACCAACTCGCTTAGTGATGAAAATTTTGGGCTCAATTGTGGCCATAACGTGAGGACTACCGGTAGTGCAAGAATGGGACAATTGGGACACGCTTTTGAGAATAATTGTTGTCGGCTGTTGGTGTGGCACCCAAACTGTGGCGTGTCACTTTTGACCTGTGTATCCTAGGTTTGCAATCACTATTATAGTAAATTAACGTGGAGGGTGTGTATCCATTATTCACAAGCGCACATCAGCAGGGTTATTCACATCATGTGCACCAATTCTGTAAATCTTGGGAGAAATGGGACAACAACCCTATGGCTTCAGGATCCAGTAAAACACCACTAAGAGAATGTGTTTGCAAAACTAGATAGATTCATGAAAGCAGAATTTACCTTTAATAATTAACACTGGAAAAAAAATCATATGAATAAAATAAATTGCGATCAGAAAGGTATATCCTAGCATCAACTGAAGACTGAAGGGACATATCATTGTAGTCTACAAATACCTTGATGGCTGAAATAGGGATCTTGTTGTTATTAAATTCTAAAACAGGACAAGTTTCAGAAGGTTGAAAATAAAAGAAAGAAGATTTGGGCTGCCTATGAGGAGGAATTTCCTAATGAAATGAGTGATTCATTAAACGGAACAGTCTGCATGGTTTTGCCCTAGAGCAGGGGGGTCTCCAAACTTGGCAATTTTAAGACTTGTGGACTTCAACTCCCAGAATTCCCCAGCCAGCATGTCTTAAAGTTGCCAGGTTTGGAGACCCCCTAACCTAGAGGAGATTTTCAAACATGGCTTGGATTATCTGTTGGGCAAAGTTTATTAGAGTCCTACACCAACTGGGCTGGAATGGATGTCCATTCTTACATTCTGTGATTTTTATGATGTGTGAATAACATTTATCATTAAAAAAAGAGATTTAAAAAAGCTTATAAGTCAAGCTCAAACAATATGCCAGAATAGAATAAAATAAGAGTTGGATGATCTCATATGGTGTGGAAATCTGCCCTTTCTTTTAGCACGGTGTATGAATTGGGCCATCAGCCATAACCAAGTTTCTCCCTGTAAATAAGAATTGCAGATTTTTAACCAGGTTTTGGGTTAAGCCTTGATATGTGAACCAATCCCTTTTTCTGTCTGTCTCCATTGGTCATAAATATAGACCAACATCCTGTCAATTATCGAGTGGAGACGCTGACTCTCAGATCATGGTGGGTTTTGTTAATGTTTCAAAGGAAGATGGAAACAGTATGAAGAATAAATATATACCGTATTTTTCGGAGTATAAGACGCACCTTTTTCCTCCCTAAAAGTGGCTGAAAATTTGGGTGCGTCTTATACTCTGAATGTAGCTTTTTTCGAAGCTTTTTTTCCAGCCCTAACTAGGTGCTAACTATCTTCCCAGCTCTTACCTTACAGGCTTTTTCATTGTTACTCTCTCTGAAGAATGTTTTTCCAGCCCTAAGTCTTTGCAGGGTTTTTTTCATTGCTCTATTTGCTCCGAATAAGTTTTTTTCTAGCCCTAACCAGGTGCTAACTATCTTCCCAGCTCTTACTGGCTTGCAGGTTCTTTCATTGTTACTCTCTCCGAAGAAGATTTTTTTAAGTCCTAACCAGGGAATAAAATAATGTGCTGAAGCTGACCAGACTAAGGACGCTAGCGAGATGAATACCTGGTAGGCAGATTTCCCCCCCTATTTTTCTCCCAAAAAACTAAGGTGCGTCTTATACTCTGAAAAATACGGTATTTGGATAAAAAGCTTCCCACACCTTAATTGTTCTTTCCAAAGTTGCTTCAACTGAAACCACTTTCTCTGCTTCTCTTTTCAGACGAGAAACCTTTTGTAGTGGAGGACACCTACTTACTCTGCCCGGCACCTGTCTTACAAGAAGTTGGCATGTAGGTTTATGAAAATGCTGTGTTTGCTGTAACTTTGAATTTTCTTTGGCTTCTGCACTTTCCAATCTCTCCAGGAGAATTTCAGTAATTTGGGGGGATTAGTGAATATCCTGCTATCCAAGGTGACCACAGGTTAGTCAAGAAGCAAAATAGAGGGTTCAACATTGGGATGGAAACCCCACCTCTTGCCCACTGCAGAAATGGGGCAGGGCTTTGATTGCAGCAATGTGCCCGCCCTCTAGAAGGTTGACTCTTGCCTGCCATGGAGGGACCCATTCCGTTGCTATTCTGGTCGTTCAGCAAATCAAGTAGCCTTCTCCAGATTGGTTGCCCTGTAGATATGAGGGTAAGACTTCCATTCTTCACAGCTAAAAGCCAAGTTATCTGAGGACCATCGAGTTGAAGTCCCGAAGATGCTTTTTCAGGAGGCAACTGGACTTTCTTGTTTTTTTCTTTGAAGACGTTTCGCTTCTCATCCAAGAAGCTTCTTCAGCTCTGACTGGATGGTGGGGAATGGAAGGATTTATATTCCTTGCAGACAGCCGGTCATTTGCATCCAGTTAGAGGGTTGTTGAGGTTTACCTGTGTGCTCAGGGTTACCTGAGTGGTACAAATGGTTCCTGTAGTCTGCAATTTTTTCTCTCTGGAAATCCATTCCTACACCCACACCATTCGAAGGGTGTTCATCCCAAATTGTATAGCTAAAAGTCTGTCGAGATTCTCAGTCATCCAGGTGATGGTTGTCCCTGAGGACACAGATAAACCTTCAAGTGCTTCAACAACCCTCTAAAAGGATGCAAATGACCAGCTGTCCGCAAAGAATATAAATCCTTCCATTCCCCACCATTCAGTCAGAGCGGAAGAAGCTTCTTGGATGAGAAGCGAAACGTCTTCAAAACAAGAAAGTCCAGTTGCCTCCTGAAAAAAAAAGCACTTTTGGGACAGCCATGACCTGGATGGCGGAGAATCTCTACAGACTTTCACCTGGTTCCACAATGCAAAGAAGGGGCTGCGCTTTCAAAAGAAGTGGCCTGTGAGTCTTTTCCCCCAGCATGTCATTTCTCCCCTCCTTCCTTGTTTTAGGGAAGCTGCTCTTCAAGTGAGCATGAACGACGGACTCAGCTTCATCTCCAGCTCTGTCATCATCTCCAGCACGCACTGCGTAAGTCTGCTTCAAAATCCACCCTTTTGCTTAAGCGCCCGCTGGGGGAAAAAGAAATCCCTGTGAATTTGAATGGGAGGGTCATTGAGAGGCCACCCATACTAGGATTTCAGGTCTGGCTTCCCTTGAAAGCATCTGATTAATGATTCTTTAAAAAAAATTTTTTTCTCCTTTGCTAGTTCAGTGCTGTATACAAGGCAGGTTCCTCCTCTTTTGAACTTTCAGTCAGGTCCCCTGCAGGGGTGTCAGAGTTTCTCCAATCGAGAGTCAAATAAAGGCACTCGGAACATCTTGAACCCAGGCATGCAAAGAAAGAGAATAACAGAGTGGGAAGGGACCTTGTAGGTCATCTAGTCCAACCCCCCTTTGCCCAAGCAGAAGGCCCTACACCATTCCTGACAGAGGGCAGTCCAGTCTCTTCTTGAAAGCTTCCAGTGATGAGGCTCCCACAACTTCTGAAGGCAAGTTGTTCCATTGAATATAGAATAACAGAGTTGGAAGGGACCTTGCAGGTCATCTAGTCCAACCCCCCTTTGCCCAAGCAGGAGGCCCTACACCATTTCTGACAGAGGGCAGTCCTGTCTCTTCTTGAAAGCCTCCAGTGATGAAGCTCCCACAACTTCTGAAGGCAAGTCGTTCCATTGAATATAGAATAACAGAGTTGGAAGGGACCTTGGAGATCATCTAGTCCAACCCCCCTTGGCCCAAGCAGGAGACCCTACACCATTTCTGACAGAGGGCAGTTCAGTCTCTTCTTGAAAGCCTCCAGTGATGAAGCTCCCACAACTTCTGAAGATTACCTACAGATCTACCTTCAAATGCTATTGCATTTTTCTCCTGTGGGTTGTGGAATAGTACCTGCGTCACGAGTACCATATTTTTATTTAATTATTACGAATATAATGTGGGTAGCCCTTGACTTACAACCAGTTCATTTAATGACCGTTTAAAGTTACAACGGCACTGGGGGGAAAAATCACTTATGACTTTTTTTTTCCACTTGCAACCATCCCCCGTGGTCATGTGATTAAAACTCAGGTGCTTCGCAAATGACTCAGAGTTATGACGGACGCAGTTTCCCCAGGGTCACGTGATCTCCTTTTGCACCCTTCTAACAAGCAAAGTCAACGGGGAAGCCATGTTCACCTAACCCTGTTACTAACTTAACAACTGCAGTGATTCACTTAACAATAGCGGCAAGAAAGGTTGTAAAATGGGGCAAAGCTCACTTAACAACCATCTCGCTTAGCAAGAGGAATTTTGGGCTCCATTGTGGTCATAAGTCGAGGACTACCTGTATTTATGTATTACCTGAACACCTGCGTGAAATATATTTGTAGGGTTTATATATTTATATGACACCTTGGAGGAAATCTTTATTCATTTATTCATTTACCGAAGGACAGACTGGGAGCCAAATTAATTTAGTTTGGCATTTATATATGTTTCAAACCAGAGCATGGATATCATTTCATAGTTCTGGTCCTTTGGATTTTGCAATTCAAGAAAGCAAATTAGGGAAAGTCTGAATAAAAGATGAGTTCATAGATTGAAAAAAAAAACACTAACCAACTAAGTGTGTTGTATGAGGGAATACTTGAATGGTTTGAAAAATTAAATAGTTGAAAAATTGTCAACAAAACACTCATATGTGTTAGATCCAAATAATCTTTTCTTAAAAAAAGAATCTCAACTTCGATGGAGCCAAAGTCTTCTATACTCTCAGTGACAAAAAGCAGATGCGGAATTTGAATCACAGCATTTTCCACTTGACGTAGAGGTCTGGGATCCTCTGAAGTTCGACCTGCTGTAGGATCTGACTTGCTTCTGACACTGAGTTAGAATAGAATAGAATAGAACAGAATAGAATAGAACAGAACAGAACAGAACAGAACAGAACAGAACAGAACAGAACAGAACAGAACAGAACAGAACAGAACAGAACAGAACAGAATAGAATTATTTATTGGCCAAGTGTGATTGGACACACAAGGAATTTGTCTTTGGTGCATATGCTCTCAGTGTACATAAAAGAAAAGACACATTTGTCAAGAATCATGAGGTACAACACTTAATGATTGTCATAGGGTTCAAATAAGCAATCAGGAAACAATCCATATTAATATAAATCGTAAGGATACAAGCAACAAGTTACAGTCATACAGTCATAAGTGGGAGGAGATGGGTGATAGGAACGATGAGAAAAACTAATAGTAATAGTAATGCAGCCTAGTGAATAGTTTGACAGTGGTGAGGGAATTATTTGTTTAGCAGAGTGATGGCGTTCGGGAAAAAACTGTTCTTGTGTCTAGTTGTCTTGGTGTGCAGTGCTCTATAGCATCATTTTGAGGGTAGGAGTTCAAGCAATTTATGTCCAGGATACGAGGGGTCAGTAAATATTTTCACGGCCCTTTTTTTGACTCGTGCAGTATACAGGTCCTCAATGGAAGGCAGGTTGGCAGTAATTGTTTTTTCTGCAGTTCTGATTATCCTCTGAAGTCTGTGTCTGTCTTGCTGGGTTGCAGAACCGAACCAGACAGTTATAGAGGTGCAGATGACAGACTCAATGATTCCTCTGTACAATTATTGTGATTATTAAGTTCTTGTGATTATTAAGAGAAATGAGCCAACTATAACTACATTTCTTAAACCACTTCGCTATTCCTTAGAAAAGTGAAATTACAGGCACTTTTTTGAGCTTCGTAGATGAACCAGCCAGGGCTGTAATTCATCAAAAGAACACGGGGGTTGTATAACAAAGCTGACATTTCCTAAAATCGGATTCCTTTTTTTTTACTTTTATAAAAGGAATTTTTATGTCTCTAAATTTGTCTTTGATATCTGCAGGTGGCTGTGGGGTAGGTAGGCAAGTGGTGACATGAGTATCCTGAAGTTATTGAACATCTAATACAACAATGAAATTTGTAGCTCTTACGTTACACGGCTAATGCAAAGTACAAAACTGTGTTCTTTGCTCAGTGACATCAGAATGAGTACGTCAATACTTCGATGTCATTGTGGTTATTAAGGGGTGCCAGTGTCAGTGCCATGGGAATCAAAGCATTGTTGTTGGGAAGCACCCAGCCTGGCCGGCATGTCTGCGCTTAGAGGTGTGTGTAGGTGTGTGATTATGTTCATTTGTCAGGTTCTTCAGCAGTTGCTCCAAATCAAAAGTTACTCTTTTCCAAGTACAGTTTTCTCAGGCTCTTCTTTAGCAAGATTTGTTGAAATAAAAGAGAAATGGAATTCCAGTGCCCAAAATATTCTCCATTTAAATCCCTGTGTACATCAGAATGAAAATATGCTCTTGATGCTCTTTCTGCCCTCCTGTATCCTGGTAAAGAGGAAACTGAACTGATTCTGGGGAAGCCTATAGTTACCTGACATAACCACCTCCATCTTTATCAACCTGGGAATCAGGTCTTGCGTCTTTGCTCAGAGTGCAGTCCAGGACACCACAGAGCCGAGGTGGCACAGTGGTTAGAGTGCAGCACTGCAGTCTACTTCAGCTGACTGCTAGTTCAGCAGTTCAGCTGTTCAAATCTCACCGGCTCAAGGTTGACTCAGCCTTCCATCCTTCCGAGGTAGGTAAAATGAGCACCCAGATTGTTGGGGGCAATAGGCTGACTCTGTAAACCGCTTAGAGAGGGCTGTAAAAGCACTATGAAGTGGTATATAAGTCTAAGTGCTATTGCTATTGCTATTTAGAAGGATTCAGACAAACTGGAATAGATGCACAGGAGACAACAAGGAGAATCATGGTACCAAGACTTGAATTTATAAGGAGAGACTGAGGAAACCGGCTCTTGTGTTGCTTTGATGGGAGAAACCTTGGAAGAGAGGTGGCAGCCCAGTTTCGATACCTGAAAAGTAAAGGTATGGAGCAAGATCTTCTCCTTCACTCCAGAGTGTGGGACACATGACAGCCGATTCTGACTCAGAAAGGTTCCTGAGTTCCAGAGCAAACTGGCAGTGGCAAACCCAACCCCAGAAAGGTCTAGTTTCCCCTTTGCCAAAAGTATTCAAGAAGAGGCTGAACCACAATCCCTTGGGGCGCTTTTCTTTGGACTCCTGTATCAAGTGGGGGGGGAGAGAAATTCCACGGCCTTGGTGGCCTCTTTCAACTCTAGGGTTCCATATTAGGACTGAGCCCAGAAAGAGACCATGAGTTTATCCCTTATGCGCTGCCAGCTCTACCGGTAGGTGACCTGAAGCAGCCGCTCGAAGCAGCACATCGAGACAAGTGGCAAAATGGAGCCATCCCTGCGTCGCTTTCCCAATCCATCACCTGGAACAACAATGCCATTGTACCTCGGGTGGGAAGTTCCCCAGAGTAGCTGTCCACTCTGATGGCTACCCTCAAGGCTTCTGGCATCAAAGGACTTTGAGACAGCCTGGAAATGTCCTCTGTAACCCACAGCCATGAACTCCACCCAAACGCTCCCTCACACGGATGATGTTGCTTAGCTGGCTCGTGAAATGTCTGCAAGCCGACGACCAAGCTCAGAGAGTGCCAAGGATTCCATAGCCCATGGGGCTGGCCACCTGCAGTGCATTTGACCTTTAAAGCCCTACATGGCTCAGGGCCAGGTTACCTTCGGGACCGCATCCTGCCGCATACCTCCCTACGACCAGTTAGGTCCCACAGAGTTGGTCTCCTCCAGGTCCCATCGACCAAGCAATGCCGGTTGGCGGGGCCGAGGGGGAGAGCCTTCTCTGTGGGAGCTCCCTCCCTGTGGAACCAACTCCCTCAGGAGATCAGGGCCATCCCCACCCTGCTGGCCTTCCGTAAAGCAATAAAAACCTGGCTCTTCCGGCAGGCGGGGTGAAAGTGAGACCAAGCAGACTATACTTGGGTCTGTCCCCCCCCCCCTAGTTATGAATGTTGGAGATTTTTTTAATTCTTATATTTTTTAATTGCTATATGTTTTTATATCTTTAATAGATTTGACATGTTGTGAGCCGCCCAGAGTCCCTCGGGAGTTGGGCGGCATACAAATCTATTAAATTAAATTAAATTAAATTAAATTGTTTGGCCATTGCCAAGACAGGAAAGCAGACCCTGCCTTGGGCTGTCTCTGCACCCCCATCTCAGGGGGAGGCTGCTGAAGAGGTACATGTCAAGGTACATTCTGAATGGACTTTGAAAACGCTGCTCAGCCAAGGAGTCAAACTGAGCAGGGGAAAATATTTGCTCGTGTTTCAAGCACTTCGATAGGGCCCAGCCTGGCACGAAAAACCCAGGGCCCCGTGGCTTTGCAAACAAGGCCCTTGAACCCTGTCTTTCTCGGATAAAAATAAAAGGATGTTTTGTCTGGCAAAGCAAGAAAAGAACGAATGAGATGTATATCTCAACTGCAGTGGCCAAGGGCAGATTTATTTTGTAGCTTCAACTCTTGTATAAGGTCCCACTGCTCACATTATTTTGGAAAAGTTCTATAACCTCTACAAAGCATTGAGGCTTCATTTCTTTTGGCTGGCTCGAATTTAGTGCACAACGAATTCCATTTCGTATTTAATTATTCCCCCTTCCCATTTATTTTCAGGTTTTTAACTGAAACAAGGAAACAGCTTCCAAGGGGGTCCACTGGTTGGGGTCATGCAGTCAAAATGATGGTTGCAAGGATGCAACGCATGAAAGCCAGACTGTGGTTTGATTGCAGTCTCTTGGCCACCATCTTGGTGTTTTGTTTTTTTTACCTTGTGCTCATCCCGATGGCTTCGGTAGTTCAAGACCTGATTTATGCTTCCTTTGTAAATAGAAGTGAGATGGGAAGAGCAACCTCTTAGAGACAAGATCCTGGAACATCGTTCCCGCTCAGGGGCTGCGCACAATCTGCACACCAAATCTCCAATCTCCGTCTCCCAGCCTCTCCTCAGCCTCACTCCGAAAAACCGGTGAATCGTTTGTTCTGATTGGATACCATCCTCCTTTCTTCAGTTCCTTGAAATATGAAATTAACCAGCCTGGCTTTTGGTGGCAAGAAGAATTTCATGTGAAATGTGAGCACCTCCTCAAGAGCTGCTTTTCATCTGGGCCTTGGCAGGCAGAGGAAGAGCTGACTGCCTCCTCCTCCTCCTCCTCCTCCTCCTCCTCCCAAGGGCCACCCAGCCTTCCTGTTCTCCAGACCGAGAACCGAGCCTGCAAATCCGTGCAATTAACAGCTTCGTTTCCCCTTCTGATCCACTTGTGACTCTTTCTCCAGCTGGCAGCAGACAGCTCCTCCAGCAAGGGGATCTCAGAAGCAGGATTCTGGGTGACTTTGGACTTACAAATTACCCAACCTGGCTCTGAACTAGAAGAGACAAAACATTTCAACCTCTTTTGCCAAACCAGATGTGCACGCTATGGCTGCTTCTCTTCACCATATTATTTATCCTGTGTTGAGTCCCCTCTGAAATCTATGGCTGAATGTCTCTTATTTGATTTTGAGATATCGGGTTCTGTTTTCAACAAACAGCAAACTCCTCTCTGCCTTGCCGTAACACCATAACAATATAACAGAGTTGGAAGGGACCTTGGAGGTCATCTAGTCCAACCCCCTGCTCACGCAGGAGACCTATACTAGGGATTCAAACCTCCAAAGTGCCGACCTTTCTGATCAACAAGCTCAGTGTCTTAGCCACTGAGCCACCTAGTCATCTAGTCCAACTTATAGTCCATCTTCTAGTCCAGTGATGGCGAACCTATGGCACGCGTGCCACAGGTGGCACCCGGAGCCATATCTGCTGGCACGCGAGCCATTGCCTAGCTCAGCTCCAGCGCGCATGTGCGTGCCGGCCAGCTGATTTTTGGCTCACACAGAGGCTCTGGGAGGGCATTTTCGGCTTCCGGAGGGCCTCCAGGGGGATGGGGGAGGGCGTTTTTGCCCTCCCCGGACTCCAGGGAAGCCTCTGGAGCCTGGGGAGGGCGAAAAATGGGCCTACCGGGCCCACCAGAAGTTGGGAAATGGGCCATTTCCGGCCTCCAGAGGGCCTCCAAAGGGGAGGCCATTTTCGCCCTCCCCAGGCATTGAATTATGGGTGTGGGCACTCACGCATGTGCGATAGCGCGCGAGCATGCACTTTTGGCACCCGAGGAAAAAAAGGTTCGCCATCACTGTTCTAATCCAACCCCCGGCTCTACCAGGAGTCTCCAACTTTGGCAATGTTAAAACTTGTGCACTTCAACTCCTAGAAGGCTGGCTGGCTGGCTGAGGAATTCTGGGAGTTGAAGTCTACAGGTCTTAAAGTTGCCAAGGTTGGGCACCCCAAACCTACACCATTCTGGGCAAACGGCTGTCCAGTCTCTTCTTAAATACCACCAGCGATTGGAGCACCCACAAATTCCAAAGGCGAGCCTTTCCACCGATTAATTGTTGACTTTAAACCATAATATAAAGCTGGAAGCTTAAATATGTCACGGAAACTTAGCGGGGTTCTGTGTTTCAGGGCACCTCCCACAGAAAGGTCCTCTCCCAAAGCCAGAGGTCTCTTCGCCAAGGGTGGAAAATGACGCTAAGACCCCGCAGCCTCGCGATTGGCCAGGGTTTTTGCTCTGAGCCAGCCCACCTGTCCGATTCGAGCAGGCCTGGGCTTCATTACTAGCTGGAAACTGGACAACTTCGTGGAATGTTCCCTTTCAAATCATCTGCATCTCCTCTCCTGGAGATCTTTGGCTTCAAGCGACAGAGAAAAGAAAGCGGAAAGTTGACAGATCCTGGGCTTCCCAAAGAGATCCTTTAGGGATTCAGGGACTTCGGTGGATTTCTTTTCCCCCCAATCTCCTTCATCCGATGGTGCCAGAGCATACTTGGAGCCAAAGGCAACTGGCAAAATCCTGAAAATCTTTTGGCTTCTGCTGATGTTTCTGTTTATTTAGGCCCAGAGCTGTTTACATATGAACAGAACATCCAACATCCAAGGATAAATGCTCTGCAACCTGCTGCAGGAAATTAAGAATATATGTTCTGAAATAGAAGCCATTTCATCCTAAGGTCTTCTTATTCCTGAATCCGTACTGGAGATTGAAGGTCCACAGCCTGCCTCACCCAAAAGCCTTGAAGTATCAAGGTTGGACTCGGTCCTCTCAGGATGGAGGATGAATCACATCCATAAACTGATGTCATGTGCCGTGATCCAAACCTCATTGACGGACATGCTATCTTCATGTAGTTAGCCTCTTCTGGAACCTAGGAGCCTATTTAATAATAATAATAATAAGAATAAGAATAAGAATAATAATAATAATAATAAGAAGAAGAAGAAGAAGAAGAAGAAGAAGAAGAAGAAGAAGAAGAAGAAGAAGAAGAAGAAGAAGAAGAAGAAGAAGAAGAAGAAGTCTGGCTGACTGTGCAATTATTATTATTATTATTATTATTATTATTATTATTATTATTATTATTATTATTATTATTATTATTATTATTATTATTATTATTATTATTATTATTATTATTATTATTATTATTATTATTATTATTATTATACAATTGTATCACAGCGGCCAGTTGTTTCGCCGGATTTGGCATTGATTACTAGTCGAGCCCCACCCAGGGGCCTAGGAAGTCGTAATGTATTTTCGAAGTATATGTGCGGAACCGAGCAGTGCGGCTTTCTGCATTTGACTGATGGTGATTTTGTCAATTTTGAGCTGTTTTAAATGTAATTCCAGTGCTTTTGGGATAGCATCCAGTGTTCCAATCACTACTGGAATTACCACTGCTGGTTTGTGCCATAATCGTTGGATTTCAATTTTTAAGTCCTGGTATTTTGCAATTTTTTCGTGTTCCTTTTCATCGACCTTGCTATCTCCTGGTATTGCAATGTCAATTATAGTCACCTTGTTGTTCTCGACCAACGTGATGTCTGGTGTATTATGCGCCAGTACCTTGTCTGTTTGTATACGAAAATCCCACAAGATCTTGACCATCTGATTTTCAGTGACTTTTTCAGGCTTGTGTTCCCACCAGTTTGTAGCAGTATGGATGTTATAATTTTTGCATAAATTCCAGTGGATCATTTGTGCAACAGAGTTGTGTCGTAATTTGTAATCAGTCTGTGCGATTTTCTTGCAGCAGCTGAGCACATGGGCTACAGTTTCATCAGCTTCCTTGCATAATCTGCATTTAGCATCATTTGAAGATTTATCAATTTTGGCCTTTATGGCATTTGTACGAATTGCCTGTTCTTGTGCGGCCAGGATCAATGATTCTGTTTCTTTCTTTAAAGTACCAGATGTTAACCATAACCAAGTTTTTTCACTGTCCACTTTGTCTTTTATTTTTTCCAGAAATTGGCCATGTAATGCTTTATTTTGCCAACTCTCCATTCTTGATTTTATCACATTTTTTCTGTATTCTTGTTTCGTCTGTTGGACCTTCAGTAGATTTTTGTTCTTTACTTCAATTAATAGATGTTCTTGACTTTCTTTTAAATAATCCGCCAATGCATGCTTTTCTTCTTCAACTGTTTGCTTTACTTGTAGTAGTCCTCTGCCACCTGATTTTCTGGGCAGGTAAAGTCTATCAGTGTCACTACGTGGATGTAAACTGTAGTGCATTGTCATTAGTTTTCTGGTGTTTCGGTCCAAAATGTCCAAATCAGCTTGTGTCCAGTTAATTATACCAGCCGTGTATCTTATGACTGGTATTGCCCAGGTATTCATGGCCTTGATGGTGTTTCCACCATTTAATTTAGATTTCAAAATTTTCCTAACTCTGTTGGTGTACTCTCTTCTAATGATAGTTTTCACTTCTCCATGTCTGATGTTATCCAACTGCAGAATGCCCAGATATTTATAGGCTTCATTTTGATTGCATTTAATTAATTGGCCATTGGGCATTTCAATTCCGTCACATGTAGTGATTTTGCCCCTTTTCATAGATACAGTGGCACATTTTTCATGCCAAACTGCATTGAGATATCTGTGCTGAATATTAGGACTGTGTTGGTCAGTGATTGGATTTCTATTTCTGACTTTCCATACAGTTTCAAATCATCCATATACAATAAATGTGAAATTTTTTCAGCGTCTTTGGCTATTTGGTATCCAAGTTTCATTTTTTTTAAGATTACTGATAGTGGGATCATTGCGATGATGAAGAGGAGGGGTGAAAGTGAATCTCCCTGAAAAATTCCTCTCTTGATATTAACCATTCCATAGTTCTCATTCCCTACTGCCAACACAGTTCTCCATTGTTTCATCGCTTTTTCAGTGAATGATGTAATATTTTTGCTGATGCCAATAGTTTCTAAGCATTTGATGATCCAGCTGTGTGGCAGTGAGTCGTACGCCTTTTTGTAATCAATCCAGACCATATTCAAGTTCGTTTTTCTGTTCTTACAGTTTTCTAGTATCATTTTGTCAATTAGGAGCTGATCTTTTGTGCCCCTGCTCCTTCTTTTGTTGCCTTTTTGCTCTACTGGCAAGATGTTATTTGTTTCCAAATAATCCATTATGTTATCTGCAATTATCCCGGTGAGTAATTTGAAGGTTGTTGGCAAGCATGTTATTGGTCTGTAGTTTCCAGGTGTTGTTCCTTTAGTTGCATCTTTCTGAATCAAGTATGTTTTTCCAGTTGTCAACCATTCATCAATTTGACCATTTTGTAGCATTTCGTTCAGTTGCTTGGCCAATATTGCATGCAAACTGGTCAGATATTTGAGCCAGAAACCATGTAATTGGTCATTTCCAGGTGATGTCCAGTTCTTTACTTTTTTTACTCGATTTTTGACCATCTCAGTTGTTATTTCTAATACTTGCATTTGCTTCTTGCCAACACTTTTCTCAAAGTCTTGTATCCACTTTGCTTCCTTATTGTAATCCTTTGCATTTTCCCACAGTTCTTTCCAGAATTCAACTGTGGCTTGCTTTTCTGGTTTTTCACTTTTGAAATTGTCATTTGCATTGAGGCTTTGGTAGAAACGTCTTTGATCTGATCGAAATTGCTGATTTTGCTTGTTTATTTATTGTTTGTTTATTATTATTTATTTGCTTGTTTATTATTATTATTATTATTATTATTATTATTATTATTATTACTACTACTACTACTATTACTATTATTATTATTATTGACATTTATATACCGCCTCACAGTGCAAGCACTATCTAAGTGGTTTACACCAGTAAGCAATGTATATTTATATTGCCCCCAACAATCTGGGTCCTCATTTTACCTACCTCGGAAGGATGGAAGGCTGAGTCAACCTTGAGCCTGGTGAGATTTGAACCGCTGACCTGCGGATCACAGTCAGCTGAAGTGGCCTGCAGTACTGCACTCTAACCGCTGCGCCACCTCGGCTCTTTTTAATTATAACAGAATTATCTGTTGTTGGATATTTAGCAGACTTGAGGTCCAGAACCCTCAAGTTTCTAATAACCCACAACTTTTTTTTATACCAGTACCTCAAACCTTGGCAGCTTGAAGATGCGTGGACTTCAGCTCCCAGATTTTTCCAGCGTGCCAAAGTTGGAAACACTACCCTATGGCATTCATCAGATTCCTTGTCCCCCTCAACATATTTTAAGGAGGTATTTTGATGTTAAAAAGAA
>JALIGW010000024.1:6284110-6404110 GCA_023053685.1 Diadophis punctatus similis | reverse complement strand
CTGTCAAGCGCAGGAAATCAGGAGTCCAGGCAGTTCAAACGAAAATGTTTATTGTATGCTAATGCTGTCTACAAGAATCTGATTTACTAACAGTCAAAGTGAGTTGGCGGTAGATAAGAGTCAAGGGAGTTCAAGGTGGGCTGGACTTAGATCTCCTGTGGGCACGAGGGGGCTCAAGACTGATGACGTATTTGACCCCTCCCTCGGGCTCAGCCTGGTCATCTCCTACGTTGTCAATGTAGCCAATGTTGGCTAATTTCCTAGCTTGGGAATTGGTGCAGCAGCAGGAGAAGCTAGAGAGGCCGGGTTCAATATTGTGAATGAACAAAATGAACAAATGACATTCGTTCATCAGGGCTCGATACTACTCTCTAGAACAGCGGTTCTCAACCTGGGGGTCACGACCCCTTTGGGGATCGAATGACCCTTTCACAGGGGTCGGAAGACTTCACCCGGACGCCGCCATTTGGGTTCTTTTACCCTCTGTGCATGCGCAGAGGTTAAAAGAACCCAAATGGTGGTGGGGCGGGGGTCACGGCGGCAGGCGCAGCGGCGGGGTGGGGCGCGGTGGGGGCGCGGGGGCGGAGTGCGCGTCGCGGCATTAGAAAGGTTGAGAACCACTGTTCTACAAAGAGTGCAGAGAAGAGCAATAAAGCTGATAAGAGGTCTTCAGGATAGATCATACAATGTATGGTTAAGAGAACTAGGTATATCTAGCTCTAATGAAGAGAAGGATTGGGTGGACATGGTCTTCCAGTACTTAAAGAGGGGTCACAGAGATGAGGGATCAATTTATTCTCCAAAACACCAGGGGGAAGGACAAGGAGCAATGGGTGGAAATTTGTTAATGAGAGATCCAACCAGGAACTAAGGAGAAATTTCCTGACAGTGAGGGCAATTAACCAATGGAACAGAAGTTGCCTTCAGAGGTTGTGGGTGCTCCATCACTGGGGATTTTCAAGAATAGACTGGATAACCATTTGTCTAGGATGGCATAAGGACTTATGCCTTGGGCAGAAGTTGGAGTAGAAGACCTCCAAACACAGGGAGAGGGGAATGCTGGCAGGTTCTAATTTGAAAAACTTTTGAGCTCATCTCGCTACCATTCTGGCAAAATTGCTTTGGAGCCATTTCTCCTGTAATGACTTCTGAGGTCTTCACCGCATCCCCCACTTCAGCCACATGGAAGTGATAGAAACCCTGTCTTCACTGCTGTGAGGTTTTTTTGGCAGAAATGACGACTGGAAGATGCTGGAGGTAGCAGTAGAGACTGCAGGGTTGTCCAACCTTGGCAACTTTACCACTTGTGGACTTCAACTCCCAGAATTCCTCTGCCAGCCATGCTGTTTAAGGAACTCTGGATTTGAAGTCCACAAGTCCTACAGTTGCCAAGGTTTTTTGAAGACCCCTGATAGAGAGCAAGCGTTCTCTGAGCAGTGATGGGAACGATCCGAAATGGTGTTTATTTTTCAGCTGTGCAGAGTCACGTTCAAACATCTGGCAAGTTGAGCAACTTTGCTCCATATGAAATGTGGTACAGTATCACAGTGGGGTCGTTTCTGACAATCCCCAAAAATGTTCTAAAAATAACTACCCAGGCTAAGTAGTCAGTAGAAAATGCTTTGAAACATTGCATTCAATGGCAACAAGATTAAAGCTGTTCATTAGCAAACTATTTTTTTAAAGCTAGAGTTGATGGCTTCTACTGCCGTTTTGTTATGCCTTTAATTGAAAACAATTATCTGGCTCCCTTCCTGGGTTACAGTTTGAATTTGTGATTTGAGAACTCCATAGACTTTTTGCATCTCTTCTGGCTCTGATCGTGGAGAATTTTGCAAAGAATTGGACTGGGGCATTATTTCTCTTTTGGACTCTCCTCTTTGTTTAGCTTGGGCGCCAAAGGGGTTCAAGGAGAACATTCCTAGGATGGAAACAATTTAAAAATACCTACAAGGGGGATAAATCAACTAAAACAAAAGAAATTACATACATTTTAGCCTAGAGAAAAGAACATTAAACAAGGATAAAGTGAAAAAAAAATTAACTGCAGAAAGCTATGCGCCTAGGACAACAAATGCCTAAAGATATAAACATACTGAAGAGATGCTGAAGGACTGAACTTAAATGGCCTTCTTTTCTATAATTCTATTAAGCTTTTTTTCCTCTTGTAAATGAAATCACTCAACAAAGAATAATTAAGACACACAAGGAATTTTTCTCCAGTACAAAAGCATTCAGTGTACATACAAAGCAAGAAAATAATAATGATGATAATGAGATAATGATGATGATGATAACAACAACAACAACAACAATACCAGTCAATAATATTTGTGATACATTTTTAAATGTTCAGTTGACTGAGTTTCATGTTTAATGAATAAAAGTTTATAATAATAATAATACCGATAAAAGGGGGAGTAAAGAAGATAATAATAAGAATAAATAATAATAATAACTACAGCCGTACTAAATGGTAAATGCAAATAAACATTAGACCGAACTGCGAGAATTAGATAGTCAACAAAGTGATGGCATGACAGAAAAACTGTCCCTGTGTTTAATTGCCCTGGCATGCAATGCCCTATAGCCAGTTGTGGGTTGCTGCCGGTTTGGTCCGGTTCGCCTGAACCGGTGGCAGAAATTTACCCCCACTCACCAAACTGGCAGTGATGACCGGTCCTCCGGTCGCCGCTCCTTGAAAGTGGCTGGCAAAGAACCCTCTGAGCTAGTGTGACCTGACGCGATGCGAACCGGTAGGGAAGGTAAGTAGAACCCACCCCTGCCTATAGTGCCATCCTGAGGGAAGGAGTTGAAACAGTTTGTGTCCAGGATGTGAGGGGTCTGCAATGTCTTCCCAGTCCTCCTTCCTGACCCGCACAATCTACAAGTCCTCAGTGGAAGGCAGGCTGGTCGCATTTGTTCTTTCTTCAGTCTTAACGATACGTTAAAGTCTGTTGCTGTCCTGTTTGGTTGCTGTGCCAAACGGCACCTTCAGATTGAGAATGGGTGGCTTGAAAGCTTCTCCCATGGCTTCCAGCACGGTGATTTCGCCTCCTTTCCACTTATAGCTTACATCAGAATGACCTTGAAATGCAAGGCTGGCTTTATCTCATTCTCATATTGTCTCATGGTTTGGAACATCTTTTTGCCAAGTCTTTTTAGTTCAGAAACTAATAGGTCTTTCTGGTTTAACCCGTCCCTGAGCCATGATGTCTAAGCTTTGTGGCAGGTGGTGGTCCCTGTATCTTCGAAGAAGTGTGGAATATCCATGGCAATCAATGATCAGCCACAAAACATTCTCTCTCTTCATCACTGAAGGGACAATAGATTTTTGTTAGCCAGCCAGGAGAGTCTATCATGATCCCAGCAAAATATGATGCCAATACCGCAAGTATTGGGGTACCCTAAGGGTCTTCATTAGGGAAAGGCTCAGAGAAGGGACAGAGGTTTCATGGTGGAACATCATGTAGATAGACAACCACACTTAGAATACTGTGTCCAGTTTTGGTCACCATATTATTGAAAAGATGTTGAGACTCTGGAAAGACTACAGAGAAGAGTGACAAAGAAGATTAGGGAGCTGGAGGCTAAAATATATGAAGAACGGCTGCAGGAGTTGAGTTTGTCTAGTCCAGGTGTAGGCAAAGTTGGCTCTTCTATGACTCGTGGACTTCAACTCCCAGAATTCCTGAGCTAGCATGATTGGCTTAGAAAGTCTGGGAGTTGAAGTCCACGAGTCATAGAAGAGCCAACTTTGCCTACCCCTGGTCTAGTCTAATCCAGTCTAGTGAAAAGAAGGATTATGGGTGACATGATAGCAGTGTTCCAGTATTTGAGAGGCTGCCACAAAGAAGAGGGGGTCAAATTATTCCCTAAAGCACCTGAGGGCAGGACAAGAAACAATGGTTGGAAACTGATCAAGGAGAGAAGCAACCTGGAATTAAGGAGAAACTTCCTAACATGGAGGACAATTAACCAGTGGAACAGAAGTTGCCTTCAGAAATTGTGGGTGCTTCATCACTGGAGGTTTTTAAGAAGAGACTGGACAGCCACTTGTCTGAAATGGTATATAGGGTCTCCTCCTTGAGTAGGGGGTTGGACTAGAAGACCTCCAAGCTCCCTTCCAACTCTGTTATTCTGTTAACCTTTATATATGGACAATCCGTTTCACTCTCCAGCTAGAAGAATCTTCAGCTGGCAAGTCAGAAGATCTCAAGTTGCAATTCTAGAGAGGACTGGCCGCGACCTTCCATTCTGGTCGGTTTGCATTTTCTAACCATTCTTTAATGTGGATTCCCTCAAGGTGGGGCCCTCCAAACGATTTGGAGCTCTGGATGGATTTTCCTCAGCCACAAAGCAGGAGAAGCGAGCATTGGGCACCCAAGGCTTTTTATCACATCCATGTGGTGCTAAACTCTGGCGCTGCAACCACTCGGTCCCGCTTCCAGCTCCTGAGTGCTGAATAATCAACACGCATGTACGCAGGAGTCTTTCTCCCATCAACCAACCCACCCTCTGGCGTGCCAGGATCAGCCAAGCTCCAGAGTGCTATTTTACAGCAGATGTAACCTACCCATGGGTCATTTATGTTATTTTAACAGTCTGGTTCTATAAAACCAAAGCCTCTAAGTCTTGCCAGGCCTAATTTTGCTTGCTAGCTGATCCCCAAAGCCCGATGACATCAGTCAGGAATGATTCAGAAATATTAGCTGGTTTGGGGAAATGCATAGTCTGTACTTGAGATTACATTTGGAAGCAAAATGAAATCATCCATTTTCGGGGCCTTTTAATGACAGGAAAACCTCTGGAAGAGGAGGCGACTCTGGTTGAAATGGTCCTCCATCCGTTATATTCAGATCTATTAAAATTTATATTCCATCCAGTGATCGCTGGATTAGTGCAAGCCGTAGTTTTCTGGGTTGGGAAGGAGATCTTTGAATACACACCTTCTCTGCTCCAAATTAAAATCGTATATCCCGACTTGACTAAAGCAGTTTGTGCTTCAAGCCAGGATGTCATTGCAGCTTCGTTGCTGATCCTCTAAAGCAGGGGTCTCCAACCTTGGCAACTTTAAGACTTGAGGACTTCAACTCCCAGAGCAAAGCTGGCTGAGGAATTCTGGGAGTTGAAGTCCACAAGTCTTAAAGTTGCCAAGGTTGGAGACCCCTGGGTGGTTCTTCAACTTAGGGGAGCTACCCCTAAGGAGCAATTTGGTCACATCCTGGGTGTGTAGTTACTTTATAATTTGTAGTTACTTATTTGTGAATTAAGAATGCACTATGCTCATGTGATCAAAATTCAGATGCTTGGCAACTGGCATGAACTTATGACGGTTGTGGTGTCCCAGGATCATTTGATCCCCTTTTGCGACAAGCCAGATTCGCTTAACAACCAGGTTACTAACTTAACAACTTCAACTCTAGTGAGCGTTGCAGTTGGCCCAAAATTGGGACGAGGGTTGACAGACTGAAACAGAAGACCTAAGCCCTGTTCCACCCTGACTTAACTGTGATGCTTCCTTTACAGTCCGATGGGACCATCCTGGCAATTATCTTGCTGATCCTCTTCATTCTCTTGGCTCTGGCTCTTCTGTGGTGGTTCTGGCCACTTTGCTGTACTGTGGTAAGTCCCTGGCATCCATTCTCACTTTGGCTGGTCTTCTGCGTCAAAAGGGGAGAAAATCACTCCCAGAGAAAGCCACAAGGTTGCTTACCATGAATAGTTTGTAAGGAGGAAGACATCCTCCCTTTCAGTTGCGCTAGTTTGTCGGATGAGGTCATCTCAAAATATGGATGCAGTGGGTATGTATTCCTGCAGAAGTGAGATTTCTGGGAATGTATGGGATTTAGGATTCCATGGGATTTCAACTTTTGCTTTTATGTTAGTTTATTCAGCGTGCCATCGCACAATCACCCTCAGCATTAAGGGGTGCTAGATCTAGGGGTTCTAGATCTGCTTTCTGCAGACCATAGGAAGCTGCTGCAGCAGCTGAAAGAAGGCAGAAGCAATTGAAGGCACAAAAGCCAGCTAACCATGAAAGACCAACCCTACAGCCAGAAGCCAGCACCCTCAAGATTGTATCCAAAACATGCCTGTACGATCAACTCGATTCTTTCACAGGAATTCCAGCTCACCCAGAGTAGGTTGATTTATTAGCAGTTCTGCTGCCCAGGAGTGCTTCTGCTTCTGTTGCTGAGTGAACTTTCATCAAGTTTGCAAGAACATCCATGACAAAACATGGATGCAAGAACATCCATGACAAAATTCAGTGGACATTATTCCTTGCCATGTCCAACCATGGCAACTTTAAGGCTGGTGGACTTCAACTCCCAGAATTCCCCGGAGAATCCATTCATATTCCCTCCCGCTCTCTCCCCCCCTCTCTCTCTCCACCCAACTCTTTAAAAATAATTAATGTCTAAAAACAGACCAACTTAAGTGGTACCAGTTCATCAGGGGCCATTTCCTCTTTCTCAGTCTATTATATTTGATTCAATTTGATTCAATTCTACATTCTATTATATTCTACATTGTATTCTGCATTCTATTCTGTTCTACTCTATTCTGCATTCTATTCTTTCTGTTCTGTTCTGTTCTGCATTTTCTTCTTCTCTTCTCTTCTCTTCTCTTCTCTTCTCTTCTCTTCTCTTCTCTTCTCTTCTCTTCTCTTCTCTTCTCTTCTCTTCTCTTCTCTTCTCTTCACCATATCATAATGAAGTGGATCCAAGAAAAACATACAGATCTCTGTTTAGGGAAAAAAACCAATGGAGCGTGGATCTTAGACATTGTGAGTATGGCCCACAATTGCAATACACACCAAAGGGCTTATTTGTGTCCAGTTGCATCCCCGCAAGGCCCCGAGGTGGCACAGTGGTTAGAGTGCAGCACTGCAGGCTACTTCAGCTGACTGCTAGTTCAGCAGTTCAGCAGTTCAAATCTCACCAGGCTCAAGGTTGACTCAGCCTTCCATCCTTCCGAGGTGGGTAAAATGAGGACCCAGATTGTTGGGGGCAATATGCTGAACTCTGTAAACCGCTTAGAGAGGGCTGTAAAGCACTATGAAGCGGTATATAAGTCTAAGTGCTATTGCTATCGCTAAAAGGCAGCTTTGCACCCTGACTGTGCAATGCAACTAATTTTCAAATGGAACTTTTTTAGCAGTTATATTTCTCTATCCTGAAGGCCAAATTCAGCAATCTTCTCTCAAAAGTTTAAGTCAGGGCCACGTCCCCCGGTTCTAAAAAAGGCGTTATGGAAAGAAAGTGAAATTAGCAAAGGCCGTATTCCAGAGAGAAAACATCTCATAGGAAATCATGTGGAAAGAAGAATCTTGAAAGTCTCTGGTTTGCATTCCAGCCTTTTTAAGGCAGGAAAAGTAGGAAGAAGCGAGCTGGCCTGCTTGATGAATATTGAATGAAGTTGGGGAAGAAAACCAGGCCCTGGGCTGAATCCTCCAAGGGATATATTTCAAGATACAGTTTGCACATTTCCCCATCAGTCTGGAGGAATTAATAATGAAGTTAACAGTCCTTTGACAATCACTTCCCAGCCAGGGAGATAAAGCCTGGCATTATTTCTCAATCCTATTAAGCAGCTTCCTCCCTAAATTTTTTTTTTAAATGCACAAATGCAATGAAACGTATGAGAAATTATCGGAGTGAATTTCCCCGTGGTGGATTAACATGTTAGCCGATAATTTTCCTAGGCGGGGAAGAAGTGTGTCCCAGTTAGGCTGAGTTTCAAATGGATTTTAGCTAAGTAAGTGGCTTGGATGAAGCAAGACAATTTCCCTCCACTTTGGCCTTGCTAGAATTTCTAATTAGTAATGGTCAGCTCTGCTGACATTCCTTTGGACAGGGAATAATAATAATAATAATAATAATAATAATAATAATAATAATAATAATAATAATAATAATAATAATAATAATAATAATAATAATAATAATAATAATAATAATAATAATAATAATAATAATAATAATAATAATAATAAAGAATGGGAAATGGTTGGTTGCATTCTCCGGTCCAGCTAAGCAGAAATGAATGCGAGAAGGGTGACTTTCTCATTAAACAGAGTTCTATTTGTGCCTATGTGGAGTTTACGTCAGTAGCAATCCATTCCCCACCCCTTGTAATGTGCATCTTACGATTGCACACCCATTAAAAGAGGTGGAGTTGATTGCAAAGTCAAGTTGAAGCCGGTGACTGTCACCCCTGTGAGGGTGCCTGGCCATCTTTCCTATTTATTTATTTATTTATTTACTTACTTACTTATTTACTTACTTACTTACTTACTTACTTACTTACTTACTTACTTACTTACTTATTTCCTATTTATTTATTTATTTATTTATTTATTTATTTATTTATTTATTTACTTACTTACTTACTTACTTATTTCCTATTTATTTATTTATTTATTTACTTACTTACTTATTTCCTATTTATTTACTTACTTACTTACTTACTTATTTCCTATTTATTTATTTACTTACTTACTTACTTATTTCCTATTTATTTACTTACTTACTTACTTACTTATTTCCTATTTATTTATTTATTTACTTATTTATTTACTTACTTACTTATTTCCTATTTATTTATTTATTTATTTACTTACTTACTTACTTACTTATTTCCTATTTATTTATTTACTTACTTACTTACTTACTTACTTATTTCCTATTTATTTATTTATTTATTTACTTACTTACTTACTTACCTACCTACTCACTTATTTCCTATTTATTTATTTATTTATTTACTTACTTACTTCCTTACTTCCTATTTATTTATTTACTTACTTACTTACTTACTTCCTATTTATTTATTTATTTATTTATTTACTTACTTACTTATTTCCTATTTACTTACTTACTTACTTACTTACTTACTTACTTACTTACTTATTTATTATTTATTTATTTATTTATTTATTTATTTATTTTGCTGTTCTTATATGCTGCCCTACTCCCTGGGGACTCATTGCAACACCATTGATGTCAATGAGATTTCCCCAGTTCTCATGTTGGAGGAGGCTGGTGTGCATGGATCTGATGTATGTGTGAATGCTTTCGCTGGAGGTGAAGGCCTCGATATTTAGTCACCTGATGACAAAAGCTGTCCAGGGAAGTAGAGAGCCCCACCGGATCAGGTCAAACTAACCCCTGCAGTCTGCTTCCAGGTATTAGCCAGCTAGGAATGAATGAAGCAGCTTTCACCGCTGTATGATGTTCACAGCTATATACCTTGGAAAACAGATATATCTCACGTATGATTAATAACTGCTGATGAGTTATGTAATTCACTTAATGCAGTTGAATTCTGGGATCTGAAGTCCACAGACCTTAAAAATTGTCAAGGTTGGGCAACCCAGATATAAATGAGAAGCTACGGAAGAAATCTGAGCCTGAAAAGATGCAACTTTTTCTGTTTGCTATGAAGTTGTCCCAAAGGTGCTTTTTTCAAAGAGGCAACTGGACTTTCTGGTTTTTCTTTGAAGACGTTTCGCTTCTCATCCAAGAAGCTTCTTCAACTCTGACTGGAGGGTCGGGAATGGAAGGATTTACACTCCTTGCAGACAGCTGGTCATTTGCATCCTTTTAGAGGGTCATTGAGGCCACTTGGAGGTTTATCTGTGTCCTCAGGGGTCACCTGAGTGATGCAAATGGGTGTGGAGCCTTCTTGGAATAGCTGAAAGGACTGTGTTGTAGACTGGAGATAGATGATTAACAGATTAACAGAGTTGGAAGGGACCTTGCAGGTCATCCAGGTAGGACCGCATCCTACCACATACCTCCCTAAGACCGGTTAGGTCCCACAGAGAGGGCCTCCTCCGGGTCCCGTCGGCCAAACAATGTCGGTTGGCGGGACCGCGGGGGAGGGCCTTCTCTGTGGGAGCCCCGTCCCTCTGGAACCAACTGCCACCAGAGATCCGGACCATCCCCACCCTACTGGCCTTCCGTAAAGCCTTAAAAACATGGCTCTTCCGGCAGATGGGGTGAATAGGACAACCAGATTCCCCCTGAATGTTGTGTTTATAATGTCTTCTTTTTAATTATATTTTTAACTTAAATTAATGACGACTGTTTTTAAATGTACGCCTCTTATTCTTGTTGTACGCCGCCCTGAGTCCCACGGGATTGGGCGGCCTATAAGAGCGTTTAAATAAATAAATAAATAAATAAATCTAGTCCAACCCCCTGCCCAAGCAGGAGACCCTACATCTGCCTCTACCTAGGATCGAACTCACAACCTGCTGATTGTGAGGCAAGAGCTCCACCTCTAGGCCACCACAAAGGAACCATGATGTCGTATCCTTCTCCTCTGTTGATGATGTCATATCCCCCCCCCCTTTTCCATTCCCCACCTTCCAGTCAGAGATGAAGAAGCTTCTTGGATGAGAAGCGAAAGGTCTTCAAAGAAAAAACCAGAAAGTCCAGTTGCCTCTTGGAAAAACACCTTTGGGACAACAATGACCCGGATGGCTGAGAATCTCCAGAGACATTTGCTATGAAGTTCTTTCTATCAGCGCTGAGGAGGGTTAAATAATGACGTTTTGGGTTCACAGGTTCAGATTTTTCACCAGCCAGATCTGTAGGTGAGGGCTGTGGTTTTAAATGGAGATAGAAAACGTTTAGAAATAGTTGATCATGGCATCTTCTTAGGATGGGTCCTGAAAGTGAACATAAGGTCATCTTTTGTGTTCATTTCCATCCTTTTCAGATTATTAAAGAGCCCCCACCACCCCCGATGGAAGACAGCGAGGTGAGTGCTTTGATCCTTTGTCACATTTCCTTTGATATTTTGCAAACGCTGTTGTGGAGCCTCTATTTTCATAAAGCATTTTGTTTGCACAGTTCAGTCTTCAAGATCCCTAGAAAGGGATCAGGTGAGGACCAGGTACCATATTTTTTTGGAGTATAAGACGCACCGGAGTATAAGATGCACCTTAGTTTTGGGGGAGGAAAATAGGGGGGAAAAATCTGCCTATCAGGTATTCATCTGGCTAGCGTCCTTAGTCTGGTCAGCTTCAGCACATTATTTTATCCCCTGGTTAGGGCTGAAAAAAATCTTCTTCGGAGGGAATAGCAATGAAAACAAGCCTGCAAAGACTTAGGGCTGGGGAAAAACTTCTTCGGAGGGAGTAGGAATGAAAAAAATCCTGCAAGCTGGGAAGATCATTAGCACCTCGTTAGGGCTGGGGAAAAAGCTTTTTTTAAAAAAGCTACATTCGGAGTATAAGACGCACCCAAATTTTCAGCCTCTTTTAGGGCGGGGGGGAAAGGTGTGTCTTATACTCCGAAAAATACGGTTGCTGGGTTGCCACCTAAACCATGCCAGCATGAACAGGAAATGGTAAATAGGGACTCCTGAGGGTGACCCATCCCTGCAAGAGAAGCCAATCAGAAAGTAAGTCCAAAGTGGGAGCGTTGGCGGGAGCTCAAAACACTCAGGATGGTGGTGGCAGCCTCAGGATGGGACTCAGACACGGTTATTGTGCCAGTCTGACTTATAACCATTTCCCCACCACTGTTGCAGCATCCCCATAGACAGGAGATCAAAATTCGGATGCTTGGCAACTGGTTCATATTTATGACGGTCCTGGGGTCACTGATCCCCTTGGGCGAAGTTCTGACATGCAAAGTCAGTGTGGAAGTCAGATTGATGTTACGAACTGACTAACTGCAGTGATTCACTCAACAACTGTGGCAAGAAAGGTTGTAAAACGGGGCAAATTTAGCAACAGGAATTTGGGGCTCAATTGTGGGGGTCATAAGTTGAGGACTACCTGTACCACACATCCCAGACACCTCTGGACTACGACAAAAGGGCTAACACAGAGGTTGCCTGAAGCTTCCAGTGGACAGTTGCTGGTTCCCTGTTCCAATTACATGTTCCTCAAGCTTATTTATTCTTTTACTCCAGTATGTAAACACAGAGTAGTTGCTCGGAGGGCTCGAGTGCCTCACAAATGCCACTGATCATTTTCCAACAGTGACAGTCAGACGTTAATAAAAGGGATTGTCATTGTTAATGTTTTGTTTTAAGGTGGTTCAGAAGCGATGGTTTGTTTACAGGCAGGAAATGCATGTAATAGTAAAATACGTTCTGGGAATTCAAGTCCACGTGTCTTAAAAGTTGGTGAGGTTGAGAAACAGGACAATAAACTAAGCTGTGGTGGGGTGACACACATTGGCCTGGAACTCTTCAAGAGGTTTTAACTGTTCTGGGAAAACACAGTATTAACCCAACGGTTTCTCCCCCGTTTGATTAGAATTGGAGCACCACTCTTTTGCCAGGTGAATTGGTTGCACAGAGGGGTGTCCACAATCATAGGCCCAAATAACTTATGCTGTAGATCACGCTGGACAAATGGTCGTCCAATTATTTCTTGAAAACCTCTAGAGACGGAGCACCCACAATTCCTGGAAGCAAGCTGTTTGAATGATTTAATTGTTTCCACTGTCAGGAAATTTCTCCTTAGTTCCAGGTTGGGTCTCCCTTAATGAGCTTCCACCCATTACTTCTTGTCCTGCTCTCTGGTGTTCTGGAGAACACGTCAATTCCCTCTTCTTTGTGATAGGCCCTCAAGTACTATAACAGAAGGTAGTTATCATGTCAACCCTAACTCTTCTCTTCATTAGCAATAGCAATAGCCACTTCACAGTGCTTTTACAGCCCTCTCTAAGCGATTTACAGAGTCAGCCAATTGCCCCCAACAATCTGGGTCCTCATTTTACCCACCTCGGAAGGATGGAAGGCTGAGTCAACCTTGAGCCAGTCAGGATCGAACTCCTGGCAGTGAGCAGTGAGCAGTGAGTTAGTCTGCATTCTAACTACTGCGCCACCATGGCTCATTAGGCTAAACATACCTAGTTCTCTTAAGCATTTTACACAATTCTACACCATTTAGACCCCAGACCCCTTATCATCTTTGTTGCTCTTCTCTACACCCTTTTCAGGACCTTGGGGGGGGGGAGGTTTGTTTGTTTTTGGTAATGTGACCAAAATTGGACACAGTATTTGAAATGCGGCTTCAGTAGTACAATATAAAGCTGTACTATCAGTTCTCAAGATCTTCGTTGCTTTCTCTCTGTTGATGCAACCAAGGATTACATTGGCTTTTTTGGTAGTTGCAGCACACTGCTGGCTCATACTTACGTGGTGATCTAATAGGAGGGATTCCTAGGTCCCTCTCACAGTTACTGCTGTTGAGCTAGGTATCCCCTCTTCTATACCTGTGCTTTTGTTTTTATCTGCCTATTTTTCTCGCCACTGAATTATTTCTTGTTGGACGGGGCCTAGCGCTCAAGTCTGTCAAAATCCTTCTGGATCGTGAGCTTGGTTTCCAAAGTGTTAGCAATTCCCCCTAGCTTGATTTCATCTGCAAATTTGATGATCTCCCCTTCTATCATGGTGTCATCACTGTGGCTTCTACCCTGCATTGTGGTTGCATGTTGGGTTTTAAGTACATATTATGCTTTGATTATATGGTGGGTTTTCCAGGATGAGGTGTGTTTGTTGCCTTATAATTAGACAGTGCAGCTTTGAAATCAAGGCTAAATTAATTTTCTTTCTATGGGTTTAAAGCTGAGCCAACCAACAGCCCAATCTTGTCATCGTTCGTGAGTCTTTGTTGACATCTGGAGTCCACAAGCTTTCTCACTCAGCTGGAAGAGAGAGACAGAGAGAGAGTGAGAGTGAGAGTGAGAGTGAGAGAGAGAGAGAGAGAGAGAGAGAGAGAGAGAGAGAGAGAGAGAGAGAGAGAGAGAGAGAGAGAGAGAGAGAGGGAGGGAGAGAGAGAGAGAGAGAGAGAGAGAGTGTTTAGCTCTGATATCACTCCAAGTCCATTTAGCTTGAAGACAAAGACACCCAGCAAAGTTTTGGCAAGCCAGGATCAATCGAAAACAGAGCTCTAACTCGGCAAAGGTGATTTATGAGCTCCATCAAGGACATCTGCTTCTCCTCCCACATCTGCTTCTACCTTTGGAGTTTGAAAAGAAGACTTTCTAGGGGCCGCGGCTGCTGCTGTTCACTCCTCTGACCCAAAACTTCTTGGATCGCTTGCTTTGGAGTCAAATAAAAGGGAACTTAGATGTTAACTTTTGAAAAATGTCCCAAAGAAGGAAGGGAAGGGGAGAAGCAGTTGGCAGGGAGCCTAGGTGTCTGCCCCCGCTATGCAGGAGAAAGGCGTGGTGAATTGTTGATGGAAGTTGGAAAAGTAGGAACGGAGAACCTTACACCTTTCCTTCCTTGGGCTTTGTCCCAAAACACATCTTGATAGAACCAAGGAGCAGAAGCGATTCAGTTTTAGCACTTCCAGCCAGCCAGCTCACAGAAAGACAGCAAGTATCCTTTTGTATCCGTAATGGATGGTGTCAAAGGGATTTGCACAATGCTTCCAGTTAGGAAGACCAAGAACTGATGTTGGAGAGAAGAAAAGGCAGCCAACTGGCCATCTTCATCAAGAGGGCCCTTAAGTCTCCCCTAACAGAACCAAAACAAAGCTTGAAGAGTTGAAGTCTACAAGTGTTAAAGTTGTCACGTTTTGGATCTCTGATGGATGACCACCCAGCCTCTTCTTGGGGTCCTCCAGTGAAGGGGGTCTTAACACTGTATCCGGCAGCCTGTTCCACAAGCTAACAGCTGCTGCACTCAAGAAGGTTTTGCAGATGTCTAGCCTGAACCTCCCTCCTGGTAGTTTCAACCGGCTGGTTGTAATCCTTCCCCTCCCTTACTTGCCCCCCCTCCTGCTTCCAAAGATATGATTTAGCAAGGACTTTTTCATCTGGGGTTAAGCCTTGTACAAGTGTTAAGGGATTCTGGCCAGGCCTGCTTTCAGATGGACAAGTCATTCCAGATCTGGAACCAGCTCATCTGCGCAGCAAAGCCGGAGGTGTACTTTTATCATGGCTTTCAAGAAGAGACTGGACTGCGATCTGTCAGAAATGGTTTAAGGTCTCCTGCGTGAGGTGTTGAACTAGATCAGTGGTCACCAACTGGTGGTCCTTGGACCACTGGTGGTTCATGAGAAAATTATGGTAGTCCGCAGAAAAATTATTAGCATTTTTTATATTGCGCTAAATACTATTTACTGTATTTTTCGGAGTATAAGACGCACCGGAGTATAAGACGCACCTTAGTTTTTGGGGAGGAAAATAGGGGAAAACAATCTGCCTACCAGGTATTCATCTGGCTAACGTCCTTAGTCTGGTCAGCTTCAGCACATTATTTTATCCCCTGGTTAGGGCTGAAAAAAACCTCCTTCTGAGAGAATAACAATGAAAGAGCCTGCAAGCCAGTAAGAGCTGGGAAGATCGTTAGCACCTGGTTAGGGCTAGAAAAAAACTTATTCGGAGCAAGTAGAGCAATGAAAAAAAAACCTGCAAAGACTTAGGGCTGGAAAAACATTCTTTGGAGAGAGTAACAATGAAAGAGCCTGCAAGGTAAGAGCTGGGAAGATCTGTTAGCACCTAGTTAGGGCTGGAAAAAAAAGCTACATTCGAAGTATAAGACGCACCTGAATTTTCAGCCACTTTTAGGGAGGAAAAAGGTGCGTCTTATACTCCGAAAAATACGGTATCTTTTTTTGAAAATTCATATTAGTGGTCCGTGGGATTTAAAATTATGAATTGAGTGGTCCCTCAGGTCCAAAAGATTGGTGACCCCTGAACTAGATGACCTATGAGATGCCTTCCATCTCTGTTAATCTGTATCTGTAACCATCACTAGTATCAGCCCTTAATCCAGCCTAACTCATGGACTGAGGATGGAATGGAGGCACCACAGAGGGACGTAGTAGGGAAAAAAATATTGCAAAGACATGTTGGTAGCAAATTGAGGAATGCCCTTCAAACGGATGTTTGGTCTGCTAGCACCTGTCAATAAACATGTGGGTTGTTTTGAACCCTTGCCAAGACAAACCCAAACTTCCTTTCTCACTGTGGGGTCGTCTCCAGATGTTTTGGCCTACAACTCCTGTTATCCCTCACTGTTTTTGTTGGTCAGCACATCTGGGCACCAGGAAGCTAGAAAAGGGTGTTCTGGTACCTCTTTTAACTTTAGCAGCAAAATCTATTTTTGGCTTTTAAAACAACGCAAAGACAAACCGTTAAGTCAGTGTTTCTCAACCTTGGCAGTTTGAAGATGTGTGGACTTCAACTCCCAGAATTCCCCAGCCAGCGTTGCTGGCTGTGGAATTCTGGGAGTTGAAGTCCACACATCTTCAAACTGCCAAGGTTGAGAAACACTGCGTTAGGTAATAGATTCCTAGAAGGTCATTTTGGAAATGGAATCACAGATATAAGAGAGTTGGAAGGGACCCGACACCAATACCATTCCAGACAAATGGCTGTCCAGTCTTTTCTTAAATGCCTCCAGTGATGGAGCACTCACAGCTCCTGCAGGCAAGCCATTCAGCAAAATAAGTCAATAAATAAAATAATAAGCCTTGATATTCCAAGGCTGTGCTTTCTTTCCCTCTGTGTCCAGAGGAGGTGGCAAAACCTCTGAACCAGAATGCTTTTGTACATCTCCATCGTGGTAAAGAAATTCTGCTGGCTTTGCCCTTCCAAATATTTCCCTTATGAAGTAGAAAACGGGACACACAAGCCTAAATGTAGCTATATACTCCGAATGTTATGCTTTGCTAATTCACTGGGAGATCTTTTGAGTCAGGTTTTCATTTAGGAGAAAGAGAGGGGGGAGAAACAGAGACAGTTTGCTTCAGAGGAGAAATAAAACCTAGGAAGAGTTATTTCCTAGGAAAAAGTCAACATGAATGCCAAAATGAGCCGAGGTGGCGCAGCAGTTAGAGTGCAGTACTGCAGGCCACTTGAGCTGACTGTGATCCGCAGGTCAGCGGTTCAAATCTCACCGGCTCAGGGTTGACTCAGCCTTCCATCCTTCCGAGGTAGGTAAAATGAGGACCCAGATTGTTGGGGGCAATATAAATATACATTGCTTACTGGTGTAAACCGCTTAGAGAGTGCTTGCACTGTGAGGCGGTCTATAAGTCTCACTAATAAATAAATAAATAAATAAATAAATAAATAAATAAATAAATAAATAAATAAATAAATAAATAAATAAATAAATAAATAAATAAATAAAATAATGTCTAATTTGTCTGATAACCAATAAAGTAATGGCTGAATAAACAATGATATAAGCCAGAAGATTTTTATTTTAAAATGTACTGCAGTTCTTCACGGCAACTTCTTTCTATCCAAGGATTAGAAGTTCTGACAGGTCAATGTTGATGCCCATATTTTCTCTCTCTCTCTTTTAGGAGGAAGATGACGATGGACTTCCCAAGAAGAAGTGGCCAACGGTGGATGCTTCCTATTATGGCGGGCGTGGAGTTGGAGGCATTAAGCGGATGGAGGTAGGGTGGTCGCTGTTTCTGTTTGCCCCTGAAGGGGAAAATTCCCCAAACCCAGTTTATGAATGGAGACCGCACAATCTGCTTGAACCAAGTTTATTTGAACAGCCCTGGGTTCAATGAATACAAGGTTCGGTTCTCAGGAATTCATGAGGAGCTGAACTTAGGTCTCTTCTGGGAACACAAGGACTCCAAACTGATGATGCATTTGACCCTGCCCTCCGGCTGCACCTGCTCATCTTCTACATTCCCCTCCCTTCATGACCCTCAGAAGAGGCCCAGTGAAGCCGCCTCCTTCTCCTCAGCTGACCCACGAAACTGCCTGCCACTTTGTTGTGGGGAGGGAACAAAGAGAGTCAAGGACTATGAGGAAAACTACGGCCCTGCTCCCCACTCTGGCATGTCCCCAGGGGCCCCCTCCTTTCACGGAGGAAGAGGGTTCCTCCTTCCAATGCCAGCATCCCACACCCAGCTACATCTTACTAGCAGGCACCTGTGTTTCTCCCTTGTTCTCCCCTCACCAGCATAGCTTTTACACACTTTGGGAAAACAAAGGCACATTTATTGTTTTAGCATTGTGATGTTTCATCTTGTGGGTTTTATGGTTATAAAGTGCCTAGAATCACCTCTAAGCAAGATGGGTGGCGTGCACATGGAGCAAGCAATAGGTGACACGCAACAAAATATTCCCAGCCCTGATAGAAAAGACGGCCTTCCCAGAGAAGGGTTCTTACTAAAGTATCACAGCTTTCACTCTTCTGTTTCTAACTGATAAGGCTAGTAATTAAGTATGTAAAGCTTTCTGGCTAATTTATCTGCAACAGGAAAGGGGGAGGTAACTCTGAATCAACTGGTAACCTGGTTGAGTTCCTTGATAAGGCTATCCAGGAGACTTCCAGGAATTTTAGGGCCAGGATGAGAGGGAGGGTGGGAAGGAGGGAGGGAGGGAGGGAGGGAGGGAGAAACATTGCAATTCACTAGCAAAATTGGCAGACTTCTGGGGATCATCTCCAAGTCTTGAGGTTGTAAACTCAAGGTTTTTCACTGGCCCGTTGCTCCAAAGTCTCCAATGTAGTCCTTCCATTTGTGAACTTGATGAGATCAAAGAGTCTCATCAAAATCCCTGTTAGCGGAGAAATCACTCTGGAGGTCGATGGATCGTTGCTTCCCTTTTGAAAACATACTTACTTAGAAAATAAAACCCGAGATTCAAATCTAATTAACAAAATATTTATTTCAGTAGAAAAGTAATAAAAGAATCCTTATTAAGCTTATTAAGCTACATTTTATCGGCTAAGGAATAAATCACTTCTATCTTGGTAGAAATGGCGAAGAGAAAGAAAGGAGGAGACCTCTGGAATGCAGACATGCGTAGTAGAATATATCATACGTCTGCTTGACCATAGATACAAGAAAACAGTAGAAAAACATAGAGATGCACAAACTGACAATATTCACATCGTGACAATCCCAATCCCAAAATCCCAATCATCAAACAAAACCCCACATGAAGTTACCCATCTCCACGTCACCTTAGAAAAGCTCTGGGTGGAGTCATTGGAGAAGAGCTTGAGATCACGTAGATGGAAATGTTTCCCTTTCAGGTTCGTTGGGGGGAAAAGGGATCGACCGAAGAAGGGGCGAAGCTGGAGAAGGCCAAGAACGCCAGAGTCAAGATGCCAGAACAAGAGTACGAATTCCCAGAGCCAAGAAATCTCGGAAGCGGCATACGCAGGTCCTCCTCACCACATAAGTGGTATTCTCCTATCAAGGTACGTCTCTTTGCTGTTGGGTTTATTACGGCGATAATAAAGATTCCGGGCATATTGAGAGATCACCACACAAATGCTGTGTAAAAGAAACATGCATGACTTCATCCTCGCTTATCACAGTTGCCCATACCTCAATTGTCCTTGCACCAACCCTCTGTAGCTTAAAGTTAAGAGGTAGAGGAAGAACATACATGTTATCTGTGAGAATGAAAATTGCTTGTGTTGACTTTCATTGAATTTGAATTTCAGGTTGATCTCTTTTTCTGGGAGGCCTGCTGTCCTACCTACTGTCTTTTTAAAAAAAAAAAATCTATTAAATATTACAATTAAAAAGATAAAAATTAATGCAAACCTTTAATGGTAATATTTTGTTCCTTCTGGATCCCTCTATTATCCAACTTTCCAAGTCCCATCCTATCATGTTTGTTTAAGAATTCAAAACAATAGCATTTTCTCACCGGAAGGATTCTTATAATTAATTTCTTATTTCCAATCCATACATTTTTTTTAACATGGAATTCTTCATAATTAGGAACCATTTAATACAGGGGTCTCCAAGCTTGGCAACTTTAAGCCTGGCGGACCTCAACTCCCAGAATTCCCCAGCCAGCAGGCAGGGGAATTCTGGGAGTTGAAGTCCGCCAGGCTTAAAGTTGCTACGGTTGGAGACTCCTGATTTAATAATACACAGCATTATGGAATTCATCCATAATGACTTCAGAGCTTTCCTAGACTCAACTTACTTGTACCAGTTTTCTTCCCCTGGCTAAACTCTCTTTCTTGCCACCGTGCCAGACTTATTTTGTAACCCTGGTAATGAGGAAGAAGAAAGGAAAAATGTAGGAGGGTGGTTGGAGAGGAAGGAGTTAAGCCCTGTCCTCGCGCTGTTTGAGTCCTCTGCCTCCATCCCCCCTCCCCTCCCCCACTCAAACTTATAAAATAAACTTGGATTTGGAATCCTTGTCTGCTCATAACATCATCTAGGGAGAGATTACCTGGAATCCTGCCCGTTTCCAGCCTTAACAGAATTTAAAATATGAGACAAAGTACAACGGCTTTATTTGCAAGCCTGCTTCCACTTCTCGGTGTGTTGAGCCAAATTCCTAGCTGTGTTTGACGGTCTGAATAGAGCTAGCCAAAGAGAGAAAGGCAGAATGTAGCCCTTGGCTACAAAGGGGCTTTTCTCTTTATCAGATCGACATTTGATTTAATCTTTTTGGTGCCATACCACCTATGGAAAACAATTAGTCTTTTCCCAAAAAAACCCAGCATGGAAACAAGCAATGATTAGATTAGATCAGATCAGATTAGATTAGATTAGATTAGATTAGATTAGATTAGATTAGATTAGATTAGATTAGATTAGATTAGATTAGAAACAGAGTTGGAAGGGACCTTGTAAGTCATCTAGTCCAACCCCCCGCTCAAGCAGGAGACCCTACACCATTTCTGGCAGATGGCAGTCCGGTCTCTTCTTGAAAGCTTCCAGTGATGAAGCTCCCACAACTTCTGAAGGCAACCTATGTTCCATTGGTTGATTGCTCTCCCTGTCAGAAAATTTCTCCTTATTTCCAGGTTGAATCTCTCTCCTTCAGTTTCCATCCATTATTCCTTGTCTGGCCTTCAGGTGCTTTGGAGAATAGCTTGACCCCCTCCTCTCTGTAGCAGCCCCTCAAATATTGGAAGACTGCTATCCTGTCTCCCCTGGTCCTTCTCTTCACTAGACTAGCCATGCCCGGTTCCTGCAACCGTTCATTGTATGTTTTAGCCTCCAGTCCCCTAATCATCCTGGTTGCTCTTCTCTGCACTTTTTGATTAATGATTAAATGTGCGTATAAAAATAGCTGTCCAGGTGAACCGCACAATGAGTGTGAATTTGGCAGAGAGTAGGGTGTCTCTTCCAGCCTGTTATCTCTGGACCCATCCAAGGATTGGCTTGTCTCCGGATTCCCCTGACTTATGCTGAAGGCTAGTTCATAGCATTATCCTAAAATGGGCAGGTGACCATCTCATCTTCCTAACTGGACATCGACATGGTCTTGTGAGAAAGAGGAGGGAAGGAGGAATTCAAAAGCATGTGAAGGACATTTGTTACATACCTACATTTGTTCATTGATTAGCAAACAGTTCATCCATTTCTTCTGCTTGGTGGGGTGGCCTGTAGTATACGCCTATAGCAATGTCATTTCCCCCCCCCCTTTTATATTTGTATATCATATTTTATATTGATATTTCCTTTTATATTCACCCAGCGCTGAACCAGCAGCACTGCTTATACTGCATTATGATCAAGATTGTCCTAAAAAATATCAGCCTCTTGCTGGGTTTTGTGGCATGCATAAATTAGGCATTTCTAGCATGAATATTTTTTTAAACTTCTTTTTTCTTTTTTCTTTTTTCTTGGGTTTGCATAATTAATTCTGCTTCTGCCAGACCTTGGAAGAAGCAAGGGCTTGTGAAGGTCTCAAAAGTTCACTAGAAACACGATCCAGCCGTTTATTGGGATCTCAAGATTCCAATGTTGTTAGAAGGACTAGAATATTATTCCTTTTTAAAAAGGGAAGAAAAATAAACTTGATATTTTGGTAGCTGAATTCCAGGACCAGCAGGTTTCCTAGTTTTCCTGCAGTACTGTTGCACGTGTCCATAGGTTAGCCTAGTTTGACTAAATTCAAACTATTTACATGCCCTGAGTTCACATATCCCATTATACCGCCATGTTTAATTAATTTAGTCCAAATAGAATACAGTGAATAAGCTGGAAGGGACCTTGGAGGTCTTCTAGTCCAGCTCCCTGGTCAAGCAGGAGAACCTATACCATCTCAGACAAGTGACTGTCCAGTTTCTTCTTAAAAACCTCCAGTGATGGAGCGCCCATGATTTCTGAAGGTAATTTCTGCTCCACTGGTTAATTGTCCTCACTGTTAGGAAGTTTCTCTTTAATTCCAGGTTGCTTCTCTCCTTGATCAATTTCCAACCATTATTTCTTGCCCTGCCCTCTGGTGCTTTGGAGAATAGGTGGACCCCCCCCCTATTCTTTGTGGCAGCCCCTCAAATACTGGAATACTGCTATCATGTCATGCCCTAATTTTTCTTTTCTTTAGACTAGCCAAACCCAAAACCTGCAGCCGTTCTTCTATGTTTTAGTCTACAGACCTTTGATCATCTCAATTGCTCTAAGATGTTTTGCTTTCGTTGTTCTGCCACATCCCCCTTCCCTAACGTTGCCTTCGTCTTCCCCCCACCCCACCCCAGAAGCAGGTTTAGGCCAACAGCTTTGGAGTTCCTCGTGGTCTTCTCCCTAAAAAGCCAACAAGCGGATGTGTTTCACCAGTTTTTTTGCTGAGGAATTGTCAGATGACTTGGGCGATCAACCAGCTTCCATTGGTCATTCTAGGCCAGGGGTCAGCAACCCGCGGCTCTGGAGCCGCATGTGGCTCTTTCATCCCTCTGCTGCGGCTCCCTGTCGCCGGTCGGCACCACAATTTTGAGAGGAGCTTCCGGTTAGAGTGGGGGGAAGCAGGGTGCGCCAGGAGGAGACTCTATGGCAAGGGGCGGGTTTTCCGGTCAGCTCCACAATTGATAGGGCTTTCGGTTAGGACAGGTAGAGGAAAAAGGACGCCGGGCTAGGAGGAGACTCTATGGTGGGGGAACTGGACTTCCGGTCGGCTCCTGAATTGAATGGGCGGCTTCCGGTTAGGACTTTTGTGGCTCTTTGAGTGCTTAAGGTTGCCGACCCCTGTTCTAGGCCAAGTGAAGGCATGTCCCCTTCCCTTCCATTTGAAGGACACTGTCCTCCAAGACTTTTCTGCTTGGACACGGGGAGAATTTCTGCATCCTTCAATTGGGAGAGTTTGCATCCTTCCAACAGTCCTCTTTCCCTGGATCCAACAAGCTCCTGAGCTTTCTCAACCCAGAGATAGCAATGAACCAGTTGAGAAGTTGGACCATGAAGCAGGAGATAAGAAGCTGCCTTTATCTTACATCATAATTGAACACCACCACCACCATCCTGCACCCATCAGCCGTGGCTTGGGCTGTTATGGACTCTGGTTGAGAACCTCTGGTCTACATCAGTAGTCTTAGATGGCCTCTTGTTTTGGATCATTCCTTGGATTCCAATCCCAAGAAAGGGGTTGGATTATATAACCCATAAGGTCCTTCCAACGCACAGGCTTTGTGGTTCTATGTGTCCCTTCTCTTCTATGAGCCTTTTTTTAAAGACTTTGCACATTTTCTTGTAGGCTCTGGGTATTAAAAACTGCTGTAGCAATGAAGCGAAATTTGGTACCAAAATCACATTCTGGGACACAGGACCTGGTTTAAATGAAGCCTTGCAGATGGGTATTTGGAAGAAGAGCAGCCTCTACAAACATGTTAAAATAAGAAGACAGCAAGGAGCCCATTTTTTCCCTATCGAAATGACTTTCCATTGTTATTTTCTCCTTTATAGCTAAGAAATCTGGAATGTTGCCATTGTAAGACATGCTTATTTATTTATCCACATTTCTTTGAAGAATCTTAGTGGATTGACTTAGCCTCTCCTTCTTCAGCTGGGAGACAGAATTGCAGACCCACAATCACTGTGAGGCTTACAGGATGGAGCAGGAATTTGAACGTCTGCTCTCACTGGTGTGTTGTGCATCCTTTGGGCTGTCTGTTGTAGCACGGAAAAAATGAGACATGCTCTCCAGGCAGGCCTGGGCTCTCTTTGTGTTTACATTCACCACAATAGTGTCTGTGGGTGCAAGGGAGCTATGCAAAAGAGCCACAACCCTCCTACTTGAGAGAGGTTCGCAACATGTCTTTCTGTGCAACCCAGTTTGCTCATTGTAGCTGCCTACTTATTTCCTGCATTGAATGTACTTTGCAAATACCCCCCTGGCCCACGGAGTGACTGTTCCTTAGCTTGAGTGACCCTCAGATAAGTGAACCTTTTGAAGACTGACCACCAACTTCTTCCTTTGTGTTTGTGGGGAGGAGAGGAAGATGTCCTTCTGTCTCAAGTGTTTGGTGAAGGACCCTGGGAGACCTTCAAGATATTCCTATTGGCGTAGGCCAAGGACCTTCCAAATCCAACATTTAGGGTCAGAGCGGTCAACCAGGTAGAGCCAGGGAACTCATAAGCGTGCATGAGAAGACGATAGCTCTCCACCATTATTGCTTCCTTACAACATTTTTCTTTTGTACTGAATGTTCTATCTTCTTGTTTTCTGCCCAAAAAAATAGAGCAGAGTATAAATACTAGAAATCAGTCAATCAGCCAACCAATCTGGTGTTTGCAGGAGTATAGTGTGGTCTTTAGAGATTCTCAGTCATCCAGGTCATGGTTTTCCCAAAGGTGCTTTTTCAAAGAGGTAACTGGACTTTCTGTTTTTTTCTTTTGAAGACGTTTCGTTTCTCATCCAAGAAGCTTCTTCAGCTCTGACTGGATGGTGGGGAATGGAAGGATTTATATTCCTTCCAGACAGATGGTCATTTGCATCCTTTTAAAGGGTCTTTGAAGCACTTGGAGACTTTTAGCTATACAATTTGGGATGAATACCTTGGAATGGTGTGGGAGTAGGAATGGATTTCCAGAGGAAAAAATTGTAGACTACAGGAACTATTTGCATTACTCAGGTGATCCTGAGGACACAGATAAACCTCCAAGTGGCCTCAATGACCCTCTAAAAGGATGCAAATGACCAGCTATCTGCAAGGAACATAAATCCTTCCATTCCCCACCATCCAGTCAGAGCTGAAGAAGCTTCTTGGATGAGAAGTGAAACGTCTTCAAAAGAAAAAACAAGAAAGTCCAGTTGCCTCTTGGAAAAAAGCACCTTTGGGAACATTAGTGTGGTTTTGGGACTATGAGACCACTCCTTGCTGGATGGTGTACATCTTTGTGAGAAACCAGGGTTTGTCCATAATCCATTAATCTCTCTGGAGGAGCAGGCACAGATGGCGCTGAAAAGCGATGGCTGAGACGCTTCTCCAACTGGTGCGCCTTAGAAATGTTAGGTTTCAATTCTTAGCATTCCTTCCCAACATCATCAATGACTATGCTGGGGTACCTAAAATCAAATACATATCTGTTCCCCAACAAGAAGGCTCAGAAAGTAGCCCAGTTGCTTTTAGTACCATAGATGGATGGTGTCTTTTTCTCTCTCGTATGTCAGGCAAGATGATATTTCGATTTCGAATTTTATAACATTGATGAAAAATATGACCGTGTTTTTGTGCATTGCTGCTTCTGTCTGTTTTGCAAGCTGATTTGTCTTGTGCCAATCTTGCAACGAATATATGATGCAATTTCTTTGTTTTACAGGGAAAGCTGGATGCCCTCTGGGTTCTTCTGAGGAAAGGCTACGACCGGGTGTCCGTCATGCGACCACAGCCAGGAGACAAGGTAACCTTCACGCAGGGCTGCATCCAACTTCTCTGAGTTCTCCTGAAGAGTCCCTCTCTCTAAGTCCGTTCTCAAACTCGGCCATTTTAAAATGTGCGGACTTCATCTCCCAGAATTCCCCACACTGCCAGGAATTCTGGGAGCTGAAATCCACGCAATTTAAAGTTGACGAGTTTGAGAAGAACTGCTGTGAATGTTGTCAAATAATTGCAATGTGTAATAGGATTGAAGGGGAAAGTTATTAAATATATGAGGAAAAAATTGCATTTATATATAAATATACTTATGGAACTTAGTTATTTAAAATTACATTTTAATTCATTCCATACAATATTTGGTTTTCTTCTGTTCCCTTCCGCTTATTAGAATATGATCCTCTGCTCAAAAGCCAAACAAAAGAGATTGTGTACCTCTAATGAACAGAGAGAGAGAGAGAGAGAGAGAGAGAGAGAGAGAGAGAGAGAGAGAGAGAGAGAGAGAGAGAGAGAGAGAGAGAGAGAGAGAGAGAAATAACAGGCTAATTTAGAAAAGAAACCCATTTTGGTGTAGCTATCCACAGGAAACAAAGACTTGGTGATATTAAAAAGCCTTTGACTTGTCTGTGACTTAAAGGCAAAAAGATTTTGATAAAAAATGGAGATAAGCCTTGGCCCAGGGATATCCGGTAGAGGGCAAAAAAGCCAGGATGGCATCCACAACCATGTGGCAAGAATGAAGGGCAGAGCTTCCATCCTGTGGTTTTGGCCCACAATTTGACTTTATTTGACCCACCTTCTTGTAGAACCCCCTGGCCTGGCCTGTTTACAGTGGCAAAGACGGCTGGGGAAATGTTCCTCAGCCCATGGTTCCCAGCCTCGCATCATTGAGGCAGGATTGTTCCTTTTTGATACTGCTGGCGAGGCAAAAGGCAAATCCCGTTTCTGAAGCTAATTTTCAAGGACAGGGCTGAACAAAGTTGTGAAATGCGTTTCCTTGAGGAAGGTTGCCACCAGGCACAGCTGTTTGCAATCAGAGCGAAGGACGATGGTCACATGGTGGCTTATGGTTGGCTTGCATTTGCAAGAGCCGACGTTTGCAATTTTCTCAGCATTAATGAGGTTATTTTTACTTTCAGGAGGACAGCCCAAATGCCCACGTGCCTTCCCCACCTTAAAAGAGATACCAGGGCTCTTCCCCCCCCCCCCGCCATAACAAGATTATTAATAGGATTAGGAATGGGGGGGGGGCTTAATTAATGGGGCAACCACTTTTGGGATTCTGCAGCTGTGTTTTGCATTTGCATGATAAACAGTGGCTTTTTAAGGCGTTTGTTAGCCAGCTATCCAATGTGTTCCAGCTCAAAGCTTCTGGGCCTCTTAAAGCTGTCTCTCTCCCCTCCTTCCAGTCTCTGCGTTAAAAAGAAAAATTGCTAACAGCACAAGATTGCATGCAAAATAAGGCATGGAAAGTATTACATTTTCAAGAGCTGATATTCTTTGCTATTTATGAATATTTATTACTTTCTATATAAAGTACAGTCCTTTAATGCCTAGGTAGCAATAAATACAGGTAGCCGTCAACTTACAGCACTTCAGTTAGTGACGGTTTGAAGTTACGATGTCACTGAAAAAAATAACTTCCCACTGGCCTCTCCAGTGACTTTGTGGAAAGCCAGCAGGGAAGGCCACAAATGGACATCACGTGATCACAGGGTGCTTCAATCATTGAAAATATAGAATAGGAATAGAATATAGAATATAGAATATAGAATATAGAATAACTATTCTATTCTATTCTTCATTCCAATATCTATTATTCTATTCTATTCTATTCTATTCTATTCTATTCTATTCTATTCTATTCTATTCTATTCTACTCTACTCTACTCTACTCTACTCTACTCTACTCTACTCTACTCTACTCTACTCTACTCCACTCCACTCCACTCCACTCCACTCCACTCCACTCCACTCCACTCCACTCCACTCCACTCCACTCCACTCCACTCCACTCCACTCCGTAGTGGGTTCTGAATTAGTTTGCTACCAGTTCACGCTCGCGCATGCACACAATGCTTCCCGGATGAGTGGGCGGAGCCTCCTGCCCCTGCCGGTTCTAAGAACCAGTCCGAACCCACCACTGATTCCATTCCATTCCATTCTATTCTCTATCAGTGGAACAACTTGCTTCCAGAAGTTGTGAATGCTCTAACACTGGAAGTTTTTAAGAAGAGATTGGACACCCATTTGTCTGAAATGGTATAGGTTCTCCTGCTTGAGCAGGGGGCTGGACTAGAAGACCTCCAAGGTCCCTTTCAACTCTGATATTCTCTCCTCTCCTCTCTCTTTTCTCTCCTCTTCCCAAGACATTCAGAATTAGCAATGTGTCCTGTGTTTGCGTTGGCCTACCATAAGGTCTCATTTTTGTTTGTCTTTCAGGGACGCTGCATTAACTTCACTCGAGTGAAGACCTCCCAGGCACCCCCCAAGTACCCGCTCAACAACACCTACCACCCTCCATCCCCACCCCCCGCCCCTGCTTACAACCCTCCACCCCTTGCCCCCATCTACACCCCTCCATCCCCAAGCTCACCCACGCCCACCCCTTCCCCACCTTCCACGCTGCTTCCGCCCCCTCCTCATGCTCCTCCCCCCAACCGGGCTCCTCCCCCTTCCCGCCCCCCACCCCGCCCTTCCGTCTAAAGGCCAAGCCGCTCTCTCCCCCAGAAGCAATTCTCCAGCCGTTTTCCACAGTACTGTTTCAATTCCATTAACAGAAGTGGACTTTGCGTTCTGGGCAACGAAAAGAAGAAACTGCTTTTATCGTTACTTAAAAAAAACAAAAACAAAAAACCCTGATGCCTTGACTGGACCAGAAATCTCACATCACCTGTTTTCAGCTCCAAAAGAATCTTTGCAATTCATAGAAAGGAAGGAAGGAAGGACGGAAGGAAGGTTGCGGGATGAAGATGGGAGAGAATGGCATCACTGGGCCAAGCCAATAGTCCCTGGAAAATGACCTTCCTCATCCCCATTAGTGGTGGGAATGCCTGCAGAAGATCCTTCTTGTGATCACAGAATCCACTGCAGCCCAACACAAGGCCTACCAACTGGGCCGATGCTGCTGGAATCGTCTACCAGAGGGATGATATTTTTCACGGGTCTGGACTGGGTGTGTGGGCCGCAAGGAATACAGGATACGACCATGGATGGAGAGGAGAAAGACTCCAAGGAAGGCCCCTTCCACTTTGCAAAACCAAAAAGGAAACCATGAAGCTTTTCAGCAAAGGACAGGCGATGGAGGACGTTGGAGAGCCAGACTAAGAAGGGAAGAATTTCCACCATCCTCTGAGGATACATTGGCAGACGTCCTGGGCTGATTTCTAAACACCTGAAAGCATCAAGGAGCAGTTGATTTTACAGGAGAAACACAAAACCGCTGGAAATCACGCCAAACCCTCTCTCCTCCTCAGATTCTTCTTAACGTAGGTGACCAAATGGGTCAAATTCTGGGTGAAGTTTCCTGCTGGCCAGCTTAGAAAAATAACCAACCCAGATTGACAGCGGGACACCAGAGTCAGCCAGGGTGAGATACAGAGAAAACTGGATTAACATGACAATTATATACGCCGAGTGTTTTTTTCCCCTTTTATTCTGAATAACTATGGTTAGAACGTGGATTGTCTGAGACTCCCAGGTACGGTTTACATTCCGCAATTGCTCTGCTCTAAAACAGATCCCTATGCAGGGAGAGGGGGATAAGACAGCTCTATTTCCATTTCTACGTCCACCACTGTTTTCCTTTTCCATTTTCTGCCGGGTTTTCTGTTGCCATAAAAATAGCAACCAAGAAGGGAAAACGAAAGAACGAAGAGAGTTTTGGTAGTGCTGAAAAACGATGGCCTTTTTGGAGATGATAACAAAGATTTTTTTTCCCCCCAGCGGGTTCATATATGTCGACTTGGTTTTGTGGATGGTGTGATGGATGTCTAGAAAGAGAGCGGAGGCAGAGAGAATTTTTCTAGATGTGTTCTAGATCTGAGTCTTAAGATATATTTTCCGGGATAAAGAAAGAGGCTGGCAGAAGCGGGTCTGATGATGTTGCACCCTGGCTGGGTTTACTCATCGGATTAGCCTAGGTTAAAATGGGATGGAATACAGGGAGTCTTAGACTTACGACGACCACAATTGTGCCCAAAGTTTATGTTGCTAAGCAAGACAATTGTTGAGTGAGTTTTGTCCCATTTTATGATTGATGATTGCCACGGTTGTTAGGTGAATCACTGCACGTGTTAAATGAATAACACGGTTGTTAAGTGAATCTGGCTTCCCCATTGACGTTGCTTGTCAGAAGGTCACAAAAGGGGACACTGCAGCCATCATAAACATGAGTCAGTTGCCAAGCATTTTAATGTTGATCATGTGACCATGAAGATGTTGCAACGGTTGTACGTGTGGAAAAACGGTCACAAGTCACTTTTTTAAAGTGCCGTTGTAACTTCCAAGGGTCACTAAATGAACTACTGTAAGTGGAGGGCTACCTGTGTTTTGTAATTCAGACCTCCCATCCAACCACAGTTTGGGCTTGCTTGTGTTATCCCAGGTTTCAGGTTTCATGGGGGTGACCATTCAGCCAGATTGCAATGGTCACCTCCAGTTCTGGCCTGTAAAAAATCTGAATGCCTTGGGCCTGTTTGGGTTGTGATGGATAGAAGAAAAGTAGAAAATAAGCTGCAAATGAGAAATGCAGAAGGTTGCATTGTGTGCAAAACACACACCCATCTCTGCGAAGTGAGGTGTGAAAATCAGTGTTTTTCCTTTCTAAAGAATGGACCAATTCATGGAGGTCCTTTTGGGAGTTCCTGCCTGGCTTTTGACTGCACATTACAAGGATTAAACTCAGCGGGACCTTTTCTAAGGCCGAAGCTCTCAACCGGACCTATTTTCATGCCAGCAGAGTCCGAGAGATTCCCAGGGATCTACTAACAACAACAAAGTCAAACTATAGAACAAGCCATGGTCTCTGCTCGTTCGGTCCTCCAAGGACTAAAGAACAAAGCATGAAAGGACACAGTTGACGTTAAGCATGAAAAGCCAATGTCCGGGGGGGGAGTCCTCTTTTTTGGAGGGGGGACACTTACCCAGAGCTGCATCTTCAGCACCAGAGAAAAGGTTCAATTGCTTTTTTCCATAGATCTTTCTTCCAGAACAGGTAACTGCTGTGTCTGCAGGCAGAACAGTGAAGAACCCCCTCCCCCAACACACACACACACACACACACACACACACACACACACACACACACACACACACACTTCTGGCCTCTGCCATGTGAGATCCCTCTCGAGCAGAGGTCTTCAAACTTGGCAACTTTAAGACTTGTGGACTTCAATTCCCAGAATTCTCCAGCCAGCTATGCTGGCTGGAGAATTCTGGGAGTTGAAGTCCACAAGTCTTAAAGTTGCCAAGTTTGAAGACCTCTGCTCTCGAGAAATATCCTTTCTTTGCGTTGCAACTTGTGATCAATTTGATCACTCAGGTTAATCCTCGTGGGGAAACCATGACACCCAGTTTGGCTGGTTAGCAACGGTTGGGCACAATCGACTCGAGTAGCTAATCTGGGTTTCTTCCAGATGGAGCTTGCTGGATTAAATCAAGAAGTCAGCATGGATGGATGGGAACTCCAGAAAAATAGCTCCGAGGTTTTGTCAGAAAGACGAGTCAACAGCAGAGCGATATCCCCAGCGGAGGTAAAGTCAAGTCGGTGGTCACAAACTCTTGTGATCAAAGCTTTACCTTTTGATGTGTTATTTTTTTTTTAAAAGGTTGTGTCTTCCATTGCATGGCCTCCATCTTGACTTTGCCCTCTCCCCATGGATAGCCTCTCTTCAGATTGCACTCAGAAATATTATTGCTGTAGTCATGTCATATAAAAGTAGGTTTTACCCGTTTTAGTTGATCCACGGTGCCTCAGAATGTGCCAAAACCCTTTGAAAAACAATCCCGGCATATATATTTTTATTGCTAACTGCATGGGGACAACCTGAGAGGGAGTGCAATTTTAAATAGCATCTGGTTTTATTAAAAGTTTTCGTCTTCTCAATTCTAGACTCAAAAGAATATAAATTCCTAGGGTAACAGGGAAAAAGTACGAAATAATAATAATAATAATAATAATAATAATAAAAAACTCTAAATCCAGACAAAGAAGATACACAAATACAAATAGGCATTTAAAGTCCTGTGCACAAGTGAAAAGCAAAATTCCAAATCTGTGGTGTATATATTATTATTGTGTGCTTGCCATATTTTAAATGGGAGCATTTCCTATTCTGTGTGGATAAAAGATCTTGGTTTTTTTTTTTCATATTGTAGTAAATTATTATAAAGCCAATGATATTTCATGGCATATTATTGTATCAAGCTGTGCTTGTTTTTGTTTTCTCCTTATGGTTGTATTGCTTTTATTGATGTATAAATATTGTCTGTAAACGACAAGCACTTCCTTTACAAAGCATTAATTGTGATCACCGGCCATCTTCCACCCAACCAGCAAGAAAACTGGTGGGACGGCCCTTGAGGGCCTTTTGAGCTTCTGTGGAGACCCTGCCCATTCCTTGCCCTGGATTTCCATTGATTTGGCTGAAGAAGTCCCATTGCAGGAGAAACCCCCCTCCCTCCCTCTCCCCACGGAAGGGGAGACCGACCCATGACAGACAGCACAAGCCAGAACTGGAGAAAGCAATAGGGCTTGGCTTGCTGGGAAGGGCTTCTGTGCATCCTCCATCCCTTGGTGACAGCTTTGGCCAGGGAGACATCTTGCAGAAGTGCTTCAAATGTTCTCATCTCAGGGACCAGAGGTGGTATTTCAGCCGGTTCGGACCAATTCAAGCGAACTGGTAGTAGCGACCTGCAGATGGGCCCGGTGGGCCAGCCCACTTGCCCTGGCGCTATGCCATCCTATTTAGCCACGTTTCAAGCCGCGCGCATGCAAGTCGCACATGTGAGCAAAGCGCATGCGCGGAAGGCTGCGCGCACTCACATTTCCGGTGGTGGCCGAACCGGTAGGTAAATTATGTGAATGCCACCTCTGTCAGGGACCAAAAGAAATCCAGGCATCTGCTGTCACAGATGGTGCCCAACACTTCTAAAAGGTGTTGCGTGTCTCAGCAGAATGAGCTGAATCCAAGCAATGCTTGAGTAGGAACCTTCCACATATAAACGGGGTGTCAGCATTCCAAGTAATACACCCACAAAAAACAGAACTCCGAGGCAGGGAATTCCTCCAAGAACAGTTTATTGGATACTTCATGTTGGCACAACTGGTGAAAGCCGACTCTGAAATTTCCCGCGGCTTTCACCTGATTAAAAGTTTCCCCTTTCCTCCCAAGTCACTGGTCACGCTGTCCAATCCAGGTACTGGCCGGTTGCCTGGTTACTTGCTCCTCCTCTGGCCAGCCACCAGTGAGAATGTCCTTGGTTCCCACAGGAAAACTCAGCCAGGTTCACATCAGGGTTGTCACAGAGGCTTCCAAGAGGTGTGCGAGAACACACTTTCCCAGGGCTCGGGATATGCAGACCCACAATTGCTCAAGATGGCTCCTTTCCCTTTCTTAATGTTACCGGGTGTCACAAACACGGTCAGCTCAAAGCATTCCCGCACCCGGAACCGAGAAGCCAAGACTGGAAGCGCTCAACTTGGCTTGGTGACACTTAATGTTATGTGACAGTGAGGTTGAACTGGGGTAGTAAAATGTATGGACATACAGTACTGTGTAGGTATTTTCTCTTAGTAGGAAGTCTCGTTGTATTAAATAATGCAAAATCAGCCGTTCTAAAGAATTCCTTGCTGAATGGAGCAAGATCAGATTCAATTGAATAGCACTGCAGGGCGGGGTTTCTCGTACAATTTTTGGATATGTTGCATTCTTTGAAAAAAAATTTACAGACCTGCAGATGACAACAGATCAATCTTGGTGAACTAATATGTCATCCATGGGATTATGAATCCAAGGAGTCAGGTTGGTCTAGGAACTCCTGCTTGAGCAGGGGATGGACTAGAAGACCTCCAAGCTCCCTTTCAACTCTGCTCCTCTGTACCCAGCCCAGTGGGCCAAAGGCAGGAGACAAGACAGGGCCACCAACCTGGCACTGTGGGAAGACCAGGTGGAAACGGCAAATGGGGGCAGCTGGTACAGAGGGGGTGGAAATTGGGGCCAATTTGTGATTCTTCAGCCAGCATAAAGAAATTATTCCGGGCCTTTGGCTTGTTTGCATGAGTCATTTTTTTTTAAAAAAATGCAGTCATTATTCTGTCAGTTCTGATGTTATTAAAAAAAATAATCCAAGCTTTGGTTTTTATGTTCAATTTGTAGAAAAAAGGAAGTGATGGATGAGGCAGCTGGCTTGGAACTCGTACAGCAGCCCCTCCCTTTCCTGATCCCCCTCCCCAAAATATTTGGTCTTGTATTTGTGGACACAACCTCAACCGGTGACTGCAGCTGGATAATTAAAACCACTGAATTAATAGCTTTACGGCCCTATTGGTTCAGTTGAAGTGTATGCGTACAATTTTAATTCTAAAATAATATTTAAGGGATCATGGAGACCATTACGTCCAACTTACTGATCGGTGTATAAATACACATTCATATCAAAGACTTCCCAACAAATAGCTGTCCAGCCACCTCTGCCTGAACACACACACACACACCACACAGGTTGTTAGTTCCTTGTCAAGCACATATGGAGATTTTCCCAATGTTCAACCAGAACGACTTAAACATCACAACTGTTGGGACCACACAAGCTGTTCAATCAGCCACATTCCAAGTTCTGTGTTTTGTTGTTTGGCCAACCTGAATTACGTTGCTTAAGAACATGAAGAGTTCATAGACCAAACTCAGTTGAAGGGGAAGGTCTACTGGCCCAGAAGACGGTGTTTGAGGGAAGCCCCCTCCCCAAGAGATGGACCACATTAAGAGTCCATAAAGAGACGGGGAATACTTGGCGTGTTTGCCAAGAATGTGGGGCAAAGCATGGTTTTGCCTGCCTTGAACACGTTCTGCAGATTCAGCCCAACTGGGCCAATTTGGGAGGTGACTGACCACTGGCACGGTTCCTCAAAAGCTGACTGTGTGGAATACGAAGCCTCCCCAAAGTTGCAAATATCTGCAGAAAAATATTTTTTTAATAGAAAAAGCTTGGGAAGATGACGGTGGCTGCAATAGTGTGAATTCAGCTTTGGTTTCCTTTTTTTAGATGTGTAAAAGAGCCGAGGTTTTGATAACAGTTGGGGAACAAAACCCTGCCAAAATAATATACCCCGAGAAGCCTTACACAGGGAATTCATAAAATGAGTCCAACCCAGAGGTGGGTTCCTCCCGGTTCAGACCGGTTCTATACAACCGGTAGTAACTTGGCGGCCTGGGTCGCTGGAACCGGCAGCGACCCAGGCCTTTCACGCCCCTGAGCCGGTTCTATCGGCAGCGCCATAGGCGCCGCCATCTTGTTTTTTTGCTTTTGCGCATGTGCAGAAACTTTGTTTTAGCACTGCGCATGCACGCACGTGCATGGCGCGTCCCTGAGCGAACCGGCAGTGAAGAAATCTGGAACCCACCCCTGGTCCAACCAATATTTCAAAGTCCGGGTCAGGATGAAATGCAGGCCTAACCATGCAGGCCTCTTCACCACCTAAGACCAAATCTGGTCATTGTCCCTGAAGGAACACCGTCGGTCAAGGATGCTCAAGTAAGGAAGATTACGCACTTGTCTTTATTCAAAGAGCAAGGTACAAAAAACAAAATCAAGAGAACAACCAAAATGATAAAAAGTTATACACAAAACGAACTATGGTCCCATCAACCAAGACAAGCTGAGTATGTACATTCAGAAAAAGGAACGAGTGCCCACGTGTTCCACTTTCACACACACACACAAACAGGCCCACTTCCCTCAGCATAAGCCAGTACTGAATTGACTCTGTGAGGCAGAGGACACAAGGCCAGGTGCCCTGGAGCAGTGCTACCCTACCTTTCCGGCTTTGCAGACTGGCTGGGGGGCGGGCCGAGAGGAAAGGGTTCCAAGTGAGTGGCAGGTGTGTGTGCGCGCGCAACTCCATCTTGGGCACTCGTGTGCGTGCGTAAAGCTCACGTCCGCCGCTCGCACAAATGGAGCTGCGCACAACGCACTCACCTGCCACTTGAGTGGCCTGATTCCGAATGGGCCACGGCCCAATGCCGGCCCATGGCCCAGGGGTTGGGGACCCCTGCCCTGCAAAACGCTGGTCTTGTGGGAAAGTGCTTTGGTTCGTGTGGCGTTCCAGGGAATTCCCCCTCCCCAATAGACTCATGGCTTTCCTAGGCTGAGGGTGGGCATGTTGGAAGCATGGGGAAGGCTTCCTGCGGAAAGTGAGGGGGTCTCCAACCTTGGCAACTTTTAAGACTTGTGGACTTCAACATAGCATAGCTGGCTGAGGAATTCTGGGAGTTGAAGTCCACAAGTCTTAAAGTTGCCAAGGTTGGAGACCTCTGCTTTAGAGCATTCCCTTACGGCTCTGCTTCCCTCCTGGCCTTGTCTGTCATGTGGCTTCCAGAGGAGAAATAGGCCACAATAGGTATGGCCTATTTTTTCCTCTTCAGCGCATTCTCCCTGCCATGCGCTTCCCTGGCAGACTTAAGAGTAGCGGAGACCAAGTTGAGTGAAGAGCCTCCTGCGGCCGTCCTAAGGCTTTTGACTATGTTACGGGCAGCTCAGATGGGAACCCAGCAGCCCGAGAAGGATGGAGACCAAGCATCTGGACATTACACAAATACCAACATTGGCCAAGAAACTTTTCATAATAAAATTTCTGAACTTTCCAGTGTTCACTACAAACTACCATTTCTTTCAGGAGCGGAAAGCATCATTTTAGGATGAATATGCTGTAGACTCCTATACACTTAGCAAGCAGTCCTTAAATTAGCTTCCGAGTAATGGATACTACTGGTCATCTATCTCTCCCCCACCCCCACCCCCAAGTGCACAGTGAGGAAGGAAGGATGTGTTACCCTATTAGGTTATTTCTTATCCAATAAAAGGGTGCCGAGAACAGACAAGAGTTTAAATTTCTGTTGAGTTTCTGTGCAATTTGCCTTTTCTCCATTCTACAAGTACATCAATGAAAGCCTCTTTTTAGTGCCAATGCCTGTCCCATTAATCAACGAGAAGGAAGTTGAAGGACGGCATATTTTGGCCACTCTGGATTTTTATTATGTTCGCATCCTCTCTAGATTTCGGAGCTATATGATGCTTCCTGAGGCATCTACTTATCTTTGATCCTCTCCTTCCCTTCTGTATTATTCCCATGGGGGTCATTTTAGAATCCTTTTAGCTCTCTTGCCCACTGCACAAATATCAGCACAATATCGACAAGTACAGAGGGCTGGTCTGGTTTAAAAGATTGTCCAAAGCAAATCTATTTGGATTGAGAGAAATTCTGCCCATTTCTGATAACTGGAGCAGCACGGGGCCTTGGAGGACAAAAATGCACCAGGCATTTCACGGAGGCTTCACCCTCCAAATCAAAATCCGCCGGTGTTTCCCTCTCTTTTTATCAGGAATAGGAATGCTATGCAGAGCAGACTGAAAATTTGTCCAGATGGAAGACACAACTCCCTGGTTCGCCCCCGGCTATCCAGATTCACCGGAAGAGAGGCCTCCTCCAACTTCACGGTTGCCCCTGGAATCCACCAGATGCCTTCACTGCTCAAGGAAAGCAGGAGGACTAAAGAGCTGCCCAGCCAGGTCCTCATCCAGCCACACTGCTACAAGGCAAGACATTTTTCTCTCTCGTTGCACCTTCAAAGGCTGGCATTTCTCTTTGATGCACTGAAAAATACATTCCTTGGAAAATGGAAATTTTACCGCAGGTCGCTTAAAAAATGCCAAGGTTAAGTCAACCTACAGTCATTTGACTTGACTCCCATTAAAAGCTGGCACGGGGCCTTCACCTTGTTTAGGGACTGGGTGGGGGGAGAGGTATTTTCACCCCCTTTTGCAGGGCTGAAGGCGTGACACCAAACTCCAAAACGCAGGCCTGTGAAAAGAGTAACGCTTACGGAACGGATGTCTGGGGATGCACAGATGTCGACCAACTGCGGGCGAGGGGGGAAATGCATTGGCCAGCAGACACCTTGGAGCCAAAAAAAAAAAGCCCCCCCCCCCCCGGGACTCTCCCAATGGAGCACTTATGGGAAAGAAGGCAGCTGATTTTTGAGCCCTTCTCTGTCATATGCCATTTCATTTCCACATCCCCACACCAGCTCAACACACTGCATGTCCTAGATCAGGGGTCTCCAACCTTGGCCACTTTAAGACTTGTGGACTTCAACTCCCAGAGTTCCTCAGCCAGCTTTGCTGGCTGAGGAATTCTGGGAGTTGAAGTCCACAAGTCTTAAAGTGGCCAAGGTTGGAGACCCCTGTCCTAGAGATAACTAGGAAACGATGCAATTTTATATAACTGATGAGGATTACAATAAACAGATTTTTTTTTTAAAAAAAGGAGAAAAAACCCCCCAGTACTCTTGACTTCGCTGTCACTGAACAATGCTACCAGGAGCTTTGTGGATTCGGCTCCTTAACTATCACAAATGCAACAATTACAGTATAAAGATTTTTCTATATTGGAAGAAAGAATTGATCACGTGAGAAATGTTTTAAAATCAGCGTTTTTTCGGTACCAAAAGTGAAGGAAGGGGGGGATTCTCTTTTGTCCACCTTGGGCGAGCACCTCATTCAACCGTAACAGATTTGGCCAAGTTCCTTGGAAAGTCAACCTGGAAGAAGGAAAATAATATATACAGCCTGTTAAAATCTTTGTCACAGTAATTAGGATGTTATTAATTTAATAATTCGCAATTAAGGATGCTTCATGGTTCCTCAACACTGGCTTAGCTCAGAAGTCACCAATACCTGCTCTTACACCCCCAGAGATTTGCTGGGTCCACATAACCCTCCTGTCGTCATAGCCTGAAGTGAGCTGGGAAGGCGTAGTGCAAGGGGGTCAAACTTGATTTCATTGAGGGCCGCATCAGGCTTGTGTTTGACCTCGGGGAGGGGGCATGCCTAGCTCAACGTCACTTGTGTCGGGGGCGCCTGTGGTGGCCCGAGCTCTCTGCCAGCGAAAACAGGCTCCTGAGCTCTGTTTTCGGCTGCGGCGGCCTCCTGCGGCCCTCCCGAGCTCCGTTTTGGCCGGCAGAGGCACCGTGGGCCAGTCCTTGGCTGTTTCCAGGGCAGCCCCGTGGGCTGGATCTAAACATCCCACAGGCCGGATCTTGAGTTTGACACCCCTGGCGTGGTGGTTCTGAGGGGAAGCCAGATGTCGTGTTATTGGGGCTAGTCGGGAAGAGAAAACTTTTGGGGATCGGGAGAGCGTAACTTGTTGTGAGCCGCCCAGAGTCCCCCGGGAGTTGGGCGGCATACAAATCTATTAAATTAAATTAAATTAAACTTACGTCGTAGCCTCTGAGAACAGCCAGATGGAAAGCCAGCAGCTGTAAAGGAATCACGCTCAGGATGCCCTGCAGACAGTCCACCGAATGGGGAACTTGGATGGTTCGCTTGTTATTTTTGATGGTCTCAATATCTTCCTTACCACAAATCACGACAGGCCGCCCCTATAAAAAAAAATTTTTTTTAAAGAGTGAACAGAGAAGTCTCCATCAACTCGATCTAGCCTCAAAGACACACACGGGAACCATCCGTGAGCGTTGGATTTAAAAAAAAAAATCAAAATATATGGTTGTGCCTGCCAACTTGCCTTTTTTTGATGCACACCCCTCTCAAGGACACCCTCGCACACACACACACGTTTCGCTTACGAGAACAAAATCAGATTGTGGTAGGAGAAAGTGCTTCTTCAACCATTTTTTACTTGGGTGTATCTCCATTTTTCTCAGGGGCTCCAAATCACCTCTAGAGGCTTGTTTAATGATGCTCCAATTGAGAACAGAAATTCCATGATAAAGTGACACAGCTGTTCAGCTGAAAAACTACACGACTGCGCCACTTAGCAACGGCAGTCCCAACGATCTCAGTTGCCATCATTAAACGAGGACCTCGCCTGACTGCAACTTCCAACTTCCACACTGACTTTGCTTGTGGGAAGCCGGCAGGGAAGGACGTAACCATGAGCTGCGCACGGAGCATGAGGATGGCAATCACGTGACCGCAGGGACACTGCAACCAATGTTAAGTACAAGGTCCGGTCATAACTACCACTTGTTCAATGCCACTATAAATTCGGTCGCCAAAGAGCAGTCAATGAACGAGTGGTCATTAAACAAGGACCACCTTCCTATTACATTTCCTCCCCAAATTTTATCCTCACGGAAGAACAGATTTGGAAATGTTGGGAAATGATTACAGACAAGTCCAAAGCCACTGTCAGTCCTGCCCCAACTTGGTCCCTTAGGCAAGAAAGACCCTCAACTCCCATTTGTAGCGAAAGGCATACTTTACTAAAAGGCCAAGTGGCTTACAGTATAGCAAAGCTAGAACTGAAGTTTGCGTGCCAAATTTCTCCAATTTATTTATTTATTTATTTATTTATTTATTTATTTATTTATTTAAGTTCTATGCCGCCCAACTCCCGGGGGACTCTGGGCGGCTAACAACAGGTATAGAAACATATAATCAATAAAAGCAATTTAAAAAAAAAATGTTAAAATACTATCAATATTTTAAAAAGAACTTTCACTCATACCCCGCCTGCCGGAAGAGCCAAGTTTTTATCGCTTTCCGGAAGGCCAGTAGGGTGGGGATGGTCCTGATCTCCGGGGGAAGCTGGTTCCACAGGGAGGGAGCTCCCACAGAGAAGGCCCTCCCCCTCGGCCCCGCCAACCGGCATTGCTTGGTCGATGGGACCTGGAGGAGACCCGCTCTGTGGGCCCTGACCGGTTGTAGGGAGGTATGCGGCAGGATGTGGTCCCGAAGATAACCTGGCCCTGAGCCATGTAGGGCTTTAAAGGTAACGACCAACACCTTAAATTGGATCCGGAGACTAATGGGCAGCCAATGCAGCTGGTGGAGGATAGGTGTTACGTGGGTGCATCTGGGTACACCCACCACAGCTGCATTTTGCACCAATTGCAGTCGCCGGACACTCTTCAAGGGTAGCTCCATGTAGAGCGCATTGCAGTAATTGCAGGTTAACTTCCCCTGTCCAGTTCCTCCCCTTTACTGGTCCCTTATTGTCCAATTAAATTTGAACTGTTTGGGGAAGTGTCTCTCTAATGGCAGGCTGGTTGGTAAGCCGTTAGCCATTCCATTCCATTTCCAGTGGCCTGACCTTGACTCCGGAAGGTACAATGAGCAGTCAGCCTACCCCCTCCCATCCATCTCTCCCCCCCCCCCCCCACAATAGTTCATGGCATACTGGCAGCTAACGGATGCGAAACTCAGGCATAAGATGGCAGTTCTGACATCCACCAAGGAGTCCCAAAGATCCTGGTTGTCCCAAAGGCAACTGGAGTTTCGTGTTTTCCTTTGAAGACGTTTCGCTTCTCATCCAAGAAGCTTCTTCAGCTCTGACTGGATGGTGGGGAATGGAAGGAGCTGAAGAAGCTCCTTGGATGAGAAGCGAAACGTCTTCAAAGGAAAACATGAAACTCCAGTTGCCTTTGGGACAACCAGGACCTGGAGGGCTGAGAATCTCCCTAGTCATCCACCCACAAGCTCCCATGTGGGTCTCCTGCAGATTGAAACAGGGTCCTTCATCTTTCTGAGGAGAATATCTCCTCTGTTTTGTTCATTGTCTGCAGATCACTTCCCAGCTGGAACGGGCTAAAATAAAGTCAGCAGGACTCATCACCCCCTTCATTATTCCCCCCCCCCCGGGGCAGGGAGACACCCAAGAGCCCCCCGCCCAGGCCCCTCTGCTCACCTGGCGTGCCATGACCTGCTGCAGCGCATTCTGGCACTTGGCATAGGTGTTGTCCCTCATGATGATCATGATGACGGGCATCAGCTTGTCCACCAGGGCCAGTGGGCCGTGCTTCAGCTCCCCGGCCAAGATGCCCTCGGAGTGCATGTAGGTGATCTCTTTGATTTTCTAGGCAGGAGGAAGCCCTTGGTTAAGCTCGGCTGCCTCGCTTGAGAACCAAAGCCCTCCCTGCTCTCCATCTTTCAAGGGATCTGCTATTGCTCAAGGGAAAGCAACGTGTGCGTGTGTGTTCCCTGAAAAAAAGAACAACTCCTTCCCTCGGCTTCCTTCTGAGAAAAGGGGAAACCATGAAGGAAGAAGATTGTGGGTGCTTTGAGAGAAGGCTTCCACAAAGGACCAGCCAGAACAAACCCTTAGCTTTATTCTCGTGGGGAGAGGAGAGGGGAGGGGAGGGGAGGAGGAGGAGAAGAGAGGAGGAACTCTCTGAAAAGAGGCAGATTCATGGCACAACTTGCAAGAATTAAGAGAGAAGCACCCTGCTTCCCTGGGGAGGGCCACACAAACATGGACTTTGTAATATTGTACTTGATAAATGGCACATTTATCAGAACAAACCCTTAGCTTTATTCTCGTGTGGAGAGGAGAGGGGAGGGGAGGAGGAGAGGAGGAGGAGAGGAAGAGGAGAGGAAGAGGAGGAGAGGAAGAGAAGGGAGGGGAGAGGGGAGGAAAGGAAAATGGAGGGAGGAGAGGGGAGGGGAAGGGAGGAGAGGAGAGGAGGAGAGGAAAGGAAAAAGGAAAGGAAAATGGAGCGAGGAGAGGGAAGGGGAGGGGAGGAGAGGAAAGGAAAAAGGAAAGGAAAATGGAGGGAGGAGAGGAGAGGAAAGGAAAATGGAAAGGAAAATGGAGCGAGGAGAGGGAAGGGGAGGAGAAGAGAGGAGAGGAGAGGAGAGGAAAGGAAAAAGGAAAGGAAAGGAAAGGAAAAAGGAAAGGAAAATGGAGGGAGGAGAGGAGAGGAAAGGAAAATGGAAAGGAAAATGGAGGGAGGAGAGGGGAGGGGAGAGGGAGATGGGAGAGGAGAGGAAAGGAAAAAGGAAAGGAAAAAGGAAAGGAAAGGAAAATGGAGGGAGGAGAGGAGAGGGAGGAGGAGGAGAAGGAAAAGGAAAGGAGACAAATGGAATGGAATGGGAGTATAGGGCAGGGCAGGACAGAAAAAAAAACCCCAGAATGCGGGCTGGGGAATTCTGGGAGTTGAAGTTCACCCATCTTAAAGTGGCCCAAAGGTTGAGAAACTCTGGTTTAGATCTTTCGCTTTGATTTAAAGTCTGTCCACATTCTGGTCTTTGGTCTCACTACACGATTATGAACGATAAACGTTTGACAGGTTTCTCCTTCACCCCCACCGCCCACTTTATCTGCCCCCAAAGGGACTAGGAACATTTCTCTCCCCAACTGGTGCAGCTGCGGGTTCAAGGGGATGCTCACCAGGGCGCCTTCCAGGCAGGTCGCGTAGTGATATCCCCGCCCCATAATGAGCACGGACTTCTGGTGGTAGAGCTCGGTGGCCAACTTCTGGATCTCATCGTCCATGCTCAGCACTTCTTTTATCAAGTCTGTCGAAAGCAACAAGAGGAGACAATGCTTCCAAAGTGGACAACTCACCCCGGCCACAGAGTGTGTACGGAGACCAGTGGTGGGTTCCTACCAGTGCGGTCCACTCTATAGCACCGGTAGTGGCCTGGTGGTGACGTCACAGTACCGGTGCAATCGGTTGCCGGTGCGCCCCCATTTTTTAAAAAAACATTGTTTTACATTTTTAAAAACATGTTCTTCTGCGCATGCCCAGAAGCCGAGCTTTCGGCACTGCGCATGCGCTGCCTTCCTACCCCACAGTGAGTCCAAGCAGGGGAGGATGGCTGAGGGAGCGCGTGAGACGTTGAAAGAACGGGCGGCAGGAGCTATCTCCATTCCCCTCCATTCAGCACTCCGAGAAGCCACGAATGTGCGGTGATGATCCTAGGCATTTTCGCACGTTCGAGGCTTCTCGAGCTGCTGAGGGGAGGGGGAACGGACGGCACTTATCTCAGTTCCCCTCCCTTCAGCAGTCTGAGAAGCCACGCCCACCCGGTCACATGGCTGGCAAGCCACACCCACAAAATAAGCCACGCCCACAGAGTGGTAGTAAAAAACTTAGGAACCCGCCCCTGTCGGAGACCTTTGATAAGCAGGCTGGAAAGGACTCCATCTTTATAAAACTGCAGTCAAACAGAGCCAGCAACGGAACGGCACAGAACGGGCAGACTCTGAGGCCGTGGGATCGGAACTCTGGTTTTTAAAATGAGAGGCGGGGTGTCGGGCCGAAGCCATTTTATTTGGGATCTTAGGGCTGCCACACTTCATACTATTTTACTATGCATTGTCTACTGTGGGAAAATGGGAGGGGGGGTTGTATGAGGATTGTTAGTATGCAGCCATAACAAAATTATTTCTAGGAAGCCAAGGTCATCCTTTGTCTCTGCGCCCCTGCACCTGCACGGAAGGAGATGGTGGACTCTGCCGGCATGGCGATTGAAGATTGGACATGATGGATTTGTGGGTGTGGGGGCAAGGGCTTGAACTCGATGTGGGGTAAATTCAAAATTGACACTGTTGGCCGTGTGTGCACCTTACCTGGCAACAACTTGAGGCCTCGCATGATTTCTTTCCGCCGTTCTTGCATAGAAATCCTGTCGTCGCACATCATGAGCGCAAACATGACTAGGGAGACAAACTGGCTTGTGTAGGCCTAGAGAAGAGGGGAGAATAAGGCACCCCATTAAGCAGAAGCCACAAATCCCTTAAAGCCAGTTCAGGAAATGCTTAAATTGGGAACGCCTGAGAGAGCGGCCATCTTCTCTCCTTCTTCCTCATCGGGAATGGAGCGACTGTAGGGAGTGAACCGTTCGTGGTTTTTTTTAAAAAAATCTTGCCTTCATCACTTTTATAAATAACTCAAGGCGGTGTACATACCTAATAGTCCTTCCTCCTCTTTTCCCCACAACGACAACCCTGTGAGGTGGGTCGGGCTGAGAGAGGGAGGGACTTGGCCAAAATGCCAACGGCGGAGGGGATACGCAAAGGATGGACAACCTGCTTGTGTCCTAAGAGCTCCCCAGATCCATCCACTCCGTCCACAGCAGGGCGGGGGAACGATGGCCCTTCTAGGCCTCCTGGGCTTCAACTCCCACCTGGAATTCTGGGAGTTGAAGTCCACAAGTCATAAAAGGGGCCCCACTTCCCCACCTCTGCTTTACACAGGTAGCCCTCGATTGACAGGTTTGTTTAGTGACTGTTCAAAGTTACAACGGCGCTGAAGAGAGTCACTTATGGCTGTTTTTCGCACTTCCATCCGTTGTGGACTCCCCGTGGTCACGTGATTCAGACCCTTGTATTTATGATGGTAGCAGCATCCCGGGGGGTCACGTGATCCCCTTTTGTGACCTTCCCACAAGCAAAGTCCGTGGGGAAGCCAGATTCACTTAACAACCGTGCGACTGACTTAACTTGCAGGGATTCACTTAACAACTCCAGGAGGGAAGGTTGTAAAATGGAGCAAAATTCACTTAATGACTGTCGCGCCGGTCCGCCACAGAAGTTCTGGGCTCAACTGAGGTCGTAAGTAGGGGACCCCCTGTATGGATAGCGACAGCTGCGCGAGGAATCGTTTGGGTTAACTTCCCCATTTCTTCTCCTGGGCGATGATTCCACCCTCCAGAAATGCGAGCCCAATTGGGGAAATAATCCAGCAATTCAATGCGCAACATCTGGCCATTTTGGGAGCCGGCCAAGAGGATTTGGACGCCTGACAGCCCGAAGCCACTAAGCCACAAATGCCATCAAGACAGTGACCTTCCCCAGAGAAGGCCGAGAGAGAAGGCCGGACGTGGGATGACGGCCCCTTGCAGATGCAACTCCTGGGAGGCCCCTGCGCCAAGCTGATCAGGCTCGAATTGGCTTTGCTGAGCTCCTGGGAGATCAGGCTGGGCACAAAATGAGGAAAGGAACGGAGCCCGGGCTACGTTCTTCTCCCGATAATGAAGGGGTCAGGAAAACGTTCGGCCCTGCTTGGTTCGACTGCTTTAGGCTGCTTGGGTTCCGGCTGTCCTCCATCCACTGCTGAACCCGCTTCTCCTGGGCTCAGGGTGGGGCACCGCTGCCAGGGGAGCCCTTCTGCAGGAGAATCCGTGGGGAGTGGAGAAGGGAAAGGGCAGAGCAGCTGACCCCAACCTTCCCCCTTTATTTCATGTCCCCAGAGATCAATCTGTCTCTTACCAAATTCCAGGCCCCTTTTTGAGCTGGGAGACACACAAATGTACAGTAACCCAGAATAGATTTAGCCTACCGTATTTTTCAGAGTATAAGATGCACCTTTTTCCCCCCTAAAAGAGGCTGAAAATTTGGGTGCGTCTTATACTCTGAATGTAGCTTTTTTGAAGGTTTTTTTTCCAGCCCTAACGATCTTCTCGGCTTGCAGGATTTTTTCATTGCTGCTCTCTCCAAAGAAGTTTTTTTCCAGCCCTAAGTCTTTGCAAGCTTGTTTTCATTGCTACTCCCTCCAAAAAAGGTTTTTTCAGCCCTAACCAGGGGATAAAATAATGTGCTGAAGCTGACCAGACTAAGGACGCTAGCCAGATGAATACCTGGTAGATAGAGATTTTTTCCCCTATTTTCCTGCCCCAAAACTAAGGTGCGTCTTATACTCCTTTTTCGGAGGGAGTAGCAATGAAAACAAGCCTGCAAGCTGGGAAGATCATTAGCACCTCGTTAGGGCTGGGGAAAAAAGCTTCAAAAAGCTACATTCGGAGTATAAGACGCACCCAAATTTTCAGCCTCTTTTAGGTGGGGGGACAGGTGCGTCTTATACTCTGAAAAATACGGTAATTAATTGCTGGGACCCCAACTCCTGTCCTTAAGAAAAACAGAAGGGCCCAGGTGCAGCCAGCATGGGCACTCAGAGTAAGACTTATTAAGCTGGCAAACCTTCATGCCAACCTGCGCATCCGAGCTCTCGTCATGCACAGGGTCCTCACCTTTGTGCTGGCCACCCCAATCTCTGGCCCTGCGTTGATATGCACCCCGCAGTCCGTCTCCCGTGAAATGGAGCTCCCGACGGTGTTGGTGATGCCCACGGTGAGGGCTCCCCTCTCCTTGCAGTACCGAAGGGCCATCAAGGTGTCGGCCGTCTCCCCTGCCGAGAGAGACGGATCTGGTCAATCAAGAAGGCGAATGCTGAATGATCTGTCAGGGCAGGGGCCTTATTCCTACCTTCATTACGAACATGGGGATTGGGAGGCCTATAAGAACTTTTAATTAAATTAAATTAAATTAAACGGGACACACCTCAGACACAGACAAATTAAGCTTGGCTCTCCAAAGCGACGGGGTCTCACCCTGCAAATGAACCTGGACTTGTCTCTTTTCCTTCAACAATTGGGAAGAAATATTGGGTCGCCAGCATTGGTTCTGCTCAGGATTGCCTCTCAACATTACTCTGAGACAGCGCAAGTGGGCAAGCACAGCCGGCAAGAGAGCGGCAGCTGCATCCACTGGAATACTGTCGCAAAGGTGTTTTTTCAAGAGGTAACTGGACTTTCTGGTTTTTCTTGGACATTTCGCTTCTCATCCAAGAAGTTTGGAGAGCAAACCACTGCCAAAATCTAAAACCCGAGCTACAAGTTTTTTCTATTCTTTGAAAAGTTATCAGTATTTGCATCAAAGGAACTGGCAAACGTTGTTCCTTAACACCAGGGATATCTGCCTGGTATGGTCAAAATATATATATAAGGGTGTCCACCTTCGGTGCAATATATGTGCAGAATGCACAAAAAAATCAGGTGGAGTTTGGACGGGACCATTGCAGCCATCACCTTAATTTTTTCTGCCATATCCTGTGGAGACCCCCGATTTCCATACAATCATTTTGCCAAGGAGGCCTATATTGTGCAACCCAAACTTCCCTCTGTTTTAATAGCCGAGTCTGCTTACTGGGAAATGCCAAAAGCAACTTCTCAGGGGCGCCTGCAGAGGGAAGGTTCAAATCTGCAAAAGGGGGGTCTGGCTTTGCCTCTGAAGCCCCCTGTGTGCCCATACCACAGCAGCAGAATTTCAGTCGCGGTGCTGCTTCTGCCATCTTGCAGATCTTTACTCTTTTCAGATGTTCTCGATTCCCTCAGTCCTGGACCACCCAGCCCAGAAAACGCATCGGTTATGAACCGCCATTATTGGAGAGTTGAATATATTCATACAGTTCTTCTACCTTGAATAAAAAATATACTCTGCTCCTTTGGAGTGAAGTGCTAATAGGAAGTGATTTAGCCACCATAAAGTTGGATCTATGCAGGTATCCAACTTTATGGAGGTTCAAGTTGCTACTAGCACTATCTTTGGGGTGGGGGGGAACAGTCTACAAGATAGGGAGTGTTGCTAAAACTTTGGGTAAACTTTGCATTCTTTTGTCAGCTGATCGCAGAGGCCATCACACCTGACTGGCTGATGAAGAAGCAGACATCATCTCGGAAGACGGGCGTATTTCTGTCCAAGAAGTCACTGGCCAGTTCCACCATGACAGGCAATTCGGTCAGTTCTTCCAGCACTTGGCGAGTCTGAGCGAGTGACGCAGGGAGGAGAACAGAGAGGGGAAGGAAGGAACAGAACATAAAATGAAAGTAGCAACAGCACTTAGAGCAAAGCTGGCTGGGGAATTCTGGGAGTTGTAAAGTCCGCCAGGCTTAAAGTTGCCAAGGTTGGAGACCCCTGCTTTACAGCCCTCTCTAAGCGGCTTACAGAGTCAGCATGTTGCCACCAACCATCTGGGTTGTTTTACCGACCTCGGAAGGATGGAAGATTGAATTGAGCCAGTGAGACTCGAACTGCTGGCAGCCGGCAGGCAGCAGAAGTAGCCTGCAATACTGCATTTTAACCACTTGGCCACCATGGCTCCTGAGTAACGCATCACTTAGAAGCTGCAGGCCCATTTAAGCACATATTTATGTGTGTATCATTTATTCCACCCACAGGCTGGTAAATTAACAATCTCGTAGAAGCTCTCTCTCTCTCTCTCTCTCTCTCTCTCTCTCTCTCACACACACACACACACACACACACACACACCTTGCACCATTGAGAAAAAGCTGCAGTCCCAATAGCAGGACTGACCTTTCCCTGCTGCAGGGCATTGCTAATCGTTCAAAAACTTTGAAATGCTATTTGAGTTCAGCTACTCACAGCGACGGCTGCATGGTAGCTTGTCCCACAAGCAATGAGGATCAGACGCCGGCACCGCTGGATCTCTTTGATATGGTCTTTCAAGCCCCCAAGGTTCACTGCGGAAAACAACAAGGCGAAGGCTTGAAGAAAACGGCCCAGAGGAAAAAGTAGAACGGCTCCGGTGTAAAAGGATCCCGCAGGATTTATTTAGCAATTCTTACAAAAGGAGGCTCAGTGGCACTCACCCCTCACCCCAAAGAGAGTATTGGTCAGTAACAAAATATGCTCCAAGGCCCGTCAAAGCAACCTCCAGGGATAAACAGGGAGCAAAATAGCCAGAGGTATTGATCATGGGACAAGTTGGCCCACAGCTAGTTTATTAGTCGAGATCCACCACCGTGGATGAAAATAATGCAGAGAAGCAGAGTTACTGTCATTCTCCAATGTTACTCTGCTGGCCTTCCGAAAAGCCGTTAAAACATGGCTTTTCCTGCAGGTGGGGGGGATAGCTTAATCCACCTGAGATCACCCCCCAAGTATGTATGATATCGAATGAATGTTGCTGTTTTAATATTGTTTTTAATAATTTGTATTTGTTTTTTAATCACTTGCATTTTGATTATTCTTGTATTTTTTTTCCTGTTGTACGCCGCCCTGAGTCCTTCGGGAGTTGGGCGGCATATAAGAATAACAAAATAAATAAATAAATAAATAAATAAATAGAAGAACATCTCGAGATCTTCTCTGTGAATGAAATCTATCCCACTTAAACCACATCTGGAGAGACAAGAGTTTCGTGTAAGTCTGATTTTTCTGAGCAGAAGACAATTCCGAAGTATTTACCTGTGTAGTCATCGAAGTTGACTCTTCCTCTCATGGTGTTGACGACCGATTCTGGTTGCTCAAATATTTCCTTTTGCATGAATGAACTGAAGTTACCTTGGAAGAACAAAAGGAAGTTTATCTCAGCTGCTGTGGCCTAGAGGGGGAGCTCTTGCCTCATAATCAGGAGGTTGTGAGTTCTATCCTAGGTAGAGGCAGATGTGGGGTCTCCTACTTGGGCAGGGGGTTGGACTAGATGACCTGCAAGGTCCCTTCCAACTCTGTTAATATGTTAAAGTTCACGGAATAGAGGCAACCTTGCCATTCTCGTTTTGGAAAAGAAAGCCACCCTCAGCTCAATTCTACATCCATAACAACACAATAGAAAAACCCATTTGGCTATTCTGAAAGTGCAAAATTACTATGTTCATCATATAAATGCATAATAGGCTTTGGCTTAGATCTTTAACCCAAATGCACACCTGTTGTTTTCTTTTTAAAATTCACATCTGGGTTTATAATTCAGGTAATATTTTAAAATGGAATTAAGGCTATTTACTATCGCTCAAAACGTGGTTTAGGTTTTGGAATAAATCTGAAACTTGGCTATGTGGATTGGTAAATGAGAGAGCTGCAGCTTCCAATACACCTGGACAGCAAAATATTTTGATACTTTTGACTGTTATTACCTGAACTCTAAAAATTCTATTTCAAAAAGTGACCTCTACACTAGTTCATAATATTCAATCGTTATGAATCGAGGCTGGCAAAGAAGATGCTGATTTCCTGTTAGTAGAACTACACTAAAACCAGCCCTTTGGGTACAGATATGATTGACAAGGAGTTAGGAATGTGACTTCCACTCTACTCTTGAAGGCTTTTCAGTTATAAAGGGATATTACTGGGATACTTTATATTTTATTAAATTTTAGGAACAAAATCCACAGTTAACACAGTGGTAGAAGCGCAAGATTCAAATGTTTAAACTGATTAATGTCGTTGGAAATGCAAGAAGGAAAAACTTTTTGGCTATGCTTTGATCCTGCAATTTAACACATATTTATCTGGAAGTTAAAACAGCATTCTACTCATTAGGACTTCCTTCTCAGTAAATGTGTAAAAATGGCTCTTTTGTTATTTTTATTTGAAAATCCGCACACTGCCTTTCAATGTTTTCCCAAGGGGCTTTACTGCTACTGAACAGCAATGGCAAACAGCAGAAATAAGATGAATGGAAAGATAACCTTGGAATACAAAGAGGGAAATAAAATGAAAAGTTCTGGTAGAAGGGAAAGATTTTCCTTTTTTGATGCTGGATTCAACAAAGTGCAAAGGCAACGTCTAAAAAAAACCACATCATGAACCATCAGGATTTAGAAATAATTGTTTATGGTTTATGTTGTGTCAGTTCAATAAATGGGACTTAATTAGCATGGTTAAATTAAGTGTGAGTCCTTTCAAAATTAAATGATTTAATTAAACCAAGATTGGTCAAATTAAACTAAGTTTCATTTAAAATCCAATGGGTCAATCTCACTAGTGTCAGTAGACCCCGAGTTCAGCTTATTGGTGGTGTTGATACGTTTAGGAAGAAAAACAGACCATCAACTGCTGAGTGAAGATGGCAACAATAAATCAACAAATCAAATCAAAAACAATAAATCAAATGAGAAATGTGTCCGTCCTCTACTGACTCAGAGGAGATCCCATGACAGGACAATGAAGAAGAACTCATGGAAGAATCTGAATTCCAACTGAACAATTATGAAAAACTGACCTTGAATAGGTCTACTACATACCAGGGCCAAATGGGTCCTATCTGAGAGCACCTGGAGGAACCTTCTAAGTAGGGGTGGGTTCTGGCTTACCTCGCTGACGGTTTGCTCCTTGACGCGCTGCGCGGGCGTACATGCGCAGTGCTAAAAAACCAGCTTCTGTGCATGAGCAGAAGCAAAAAAACAAGATGGTGACGCCTATGGCGCCGAGAGAGCCGGTTTGGGGGCGTGGCAGGCCTGGGTCACTGCCGGTTCTAGCGACCCAGGCTGCCAAGTTACTACCGGTTCCATAGAACCGGTCCGAACCCACCTCTGCTTCTAAAGATCTTCTATCCAATAGGCCAAGAACAAGATGGTAGAGTTACACACGAAGGAACTGTGAACACATCAGAAGCGGCCTAGCAGGCAAAACATTTGAAAAGTCCTAACCCTCAATCCGTACCCTTCATGATCTGTTGCAGCTCCATCTGGAGGGTTTGAATCGCCCGGCCAGGATGATCTCCAGCATTTCGCTTGATCCGATGTATGGAGAGGCGGCCCTCGACCACGGCTGCCACATCATCGTCTTCTAGGAAGATCACCCTGTTGGTGTGTTCTATCACAGCGCTGCGAGAGAATGGTGGAGGATAGCTTAACGTCTCTTGAAGGATCCCATAAACAAATTTAGAATGGGACACCCATATGAGAGGGGGGGGGGAAGGAATTTTCCCCCCTTAAAAATGATGCCAAAACCAAGTGAGATCCAGAGAATTTATACCATTTTTGTACTCCTTATATCAACCTTGCCTACCAAAGTAAATTGATACTCAAATGTTTTAACTTAAAATTCCCTTGAAAGAAAAGTAGGGTGCGTTATGAAGGAGAACCGTCAAGGTATGTAGATTTAATTGTTGTAAGCTGATGAGAGGTTGTAAGCGGAGGCAACCGGAAGCTGATGCAATGGGAATGAGGCAGCCGTGTTACTGCCACTTTAAGAAGCTGGGTAAGAAGCTGCCTATATAAGGGAAGCCATTAGAGGGCGTGTCTCTTCTCCTCATGTTCTCTCTTGTCGTGTAATCTCATTGCTCTTCTCCGTGTATCAGTAGCTGTATGATAAGGTATTTAACCACGTATACGTTTGTTTATATTTAGCTGTATATAAACCACTATTAATTATCTAAAGGATCTGTGTGCTATGTGCTGTGTTTTGCTCCTGGGTTTATCTCCTAATACCAGTCACGCTGCAAAACTCTGGCATTAATGGTAAGTCCTCAATGTTCACCCAAACTTTGCTATTTTACTGAAAGGGACTTTTCAGCTTGTACAACAGCTTCGTTTTCTACTTCTTCTGCCTCTCTTCTCGAAGACATTCAGTGCAACGTTACCAGAGGCAAAGTCAATGGGGAAGGCAGATTCACTAAGGAACGGCGTTACCAGCTTAACAACTGCAATGATTCACTTAACAACCGTAGCAAGAAAGGTCTTAAAAAGGGGGCAAAATTCACTTAACAACCGTCTTGTTTAGGAACAGAAATTTTGGGCTCAGTTATGGTCATAGGTGCTAGCTGCATTTGAAAAGACTAAAAGATCTCTTTAATGGCTGACGACGTAGCCTCCCTCCAGGGAGTGAGGGTTCAACCTAGCGTGCAACCCTCAAGGGCATCTGTCCCCTCCTTTGCCGCCCACCTGGCATCAGAGGCGAAGTAATACTCCACAGCTTTCTCCTCCACGGGAAAGAGGCAGGTGGTACTGTCGATGCGGGAGAGGCCGCAGGTGCCCTTCTTGTCTTTGCCTGCAACACCAGAGAGAGGGTCGTCAGATGCTGAGGGCCAGTCCCAAAGCGAAGCTTCCTCTCCTCAGCCCTCCAAGTCAGGAAGCCTCCCTTCCACAGAGAAGAGAGGTGGAAGGGCAGCCCCCCACCACCACCACATCAGAAGAACATGTGCAGGAGGGGACCCCATAATGCCCAGCCTGCTTCGGTTAGGAAGTGACCCAAGGAGGGACGAACTAGGGCGTGGGGGCATCAAAAAAGTCAATGCAGAGGCTGCAATGGCGCCACTGAAGCCCACCATGGGTTCGTGGCTTTGATCACCCAGCCCGACAGAAACCATTCTGATTTTTCCAAAATCCTCGCTTCCCCAGGGGGATAATCAGGTCAAAAATGATTGCTCGGTTGGTTGCGACTCACCACGGTATAAGTATCTTAATCAAAGTCAGGCTGTCAGCCAAGCTGAATCAAGAGGTTTTTTTAGAGGGCCAGTTATCCTTGTCAGCAAAAAACAACAGCAGATCCTCCGGGGATCCCAAACTGGGATTTCGTTCAGGCAGGATCACAAAGGCTCATGCCTGATGGGAATCGCCCATGGATGCCAATTGTAGAGGTTCTCTCAACCATCTCAAACGTTTCGCTTCTCATCCAAGAAGCTTCTTCAGTTCAGAACAGAAGAAGCTTCTTGGATGAGAAGCGAAACGTTTTCAAAGAAAAAAAACCAAGAAAGTCCAGTTGCCTTTTGGAAAAAGCACCTTTGGAATGACTAGAGAAGATGCACAGAATGGATCGTTTGTGCTAAGAGGGACAGAAATAAAACATCCACACACCCATACAGAGAATATATCAAAAGCCAGGCCTCTAGGCCAATCCCAATAGGCTTTATTATTATTATTATTTTCCAGAATGAATGTTGCTGTACTTGGGGCTATTCACAAGCTCTGCAACAAACAAACAAGCAAGGAAGCATTCAGAAGACTATGACAAGCATATTCAGGCATGGAATTTGCGTAATACCCTGTCTAGAGGGCCTGACTTTTGGGGCACCCTGAATAACAGATGAATAGCCTGCTCAGATTGCCTGACATTCTTGGGGAGGGGACAGGAGGGGAGGGGAGGAAGATAGGTTGCCTGCTCTTCTCCAGGCAGTGTTGTGGGCCGTGAGGAGGTTGGGGAAGAACATGGGCCAGTCCTGGAGTCTGGGGAAGGCTCGGACGAGGGCTCTGCATCAGAGGCACAGAGGAGGCCATCTGGCAGTTATCAGCTGCCTCCGGAGTCAGACACCAGCGAGGCAGAGGAACAGCTGGAGCCTGTTCCAAGTGTGTGCATGCACAGAGCTGCCAGAAGACAAGAAACAATTAAGAAAGCAGGGTCGACTTGGGAGTAAGGCTACACCTTGGAGAGGATTGGCCCCTCCCATAGGTAATAAAAGAGGAGCGAACGGGACGTGGGCTTTTGCAGGAAGCAATTAGTTCATTTGGTCATTTCAAGAGCGGAAAGTTCTGTTTGTGACTCTAATATACTCTGTGCCAAGTTTTGCCTCGCCTTCCGTTTGGAAACTAGTTCTCTGGCAGCGTTCCAAGTGAGATAAGGTTTGTGTTGATAAATATTCCTCCGAAAGACTGTTTGCCAAGCCTTGCGGACTGTGAATGAAAGGAATTCACAGTCGTGTAAATAAAAGAGGTTTTGCCGGGACTAAGACTTTGCTTCATGCTTTCTAAGGAAGCCTAGGTCAGAACAGGCAGGGCTTAAGGGAGAAACTCAAGAGGTTGCCTTGGGTTGTCCTTCCTGACACTGATACAGCCTCCCAAAATCAGAGAAAATATCTAAGTATTTGAGGAACCCAATAAATTTTTTAAAAATGTCAAATTTTTAAAATTGATTTTTTAAAAATGGAAGCTGCTGTTGTTCCTTAAAGACAGGATACCTTTGTCCATTTGCCTCAATGAATTTCCACCAAAACCGCCGAAACCTTTCCGTTTTGATCATGTTTAGCCAGCCAAGAGTTACAAAGAACATCAAGTGCGTTCATACAATCTGGAGGACAGTATAAAATCCAGCTTCCGTGTTGATACCTGCTTTTCTTAAACAACGAAATCAGCGCCAAGGGGGAAAGATCCAGCAGCCTCATATTTGGGTATCAGTAACAAACATCAGGAGACAGGAAGAAAATGAGATCGGGGCAAAGAAGGACCAGAAATGAATTTGGGAAGAAGTGGGCAGGAAAACCCATCACAAAGAACGGCATGCAAATTTTCCCCCACACACGAAACCTCTTTAATAAGGGGTTCCTCCTGCTTTCCACAAACACACAAGGTGAAAACGGGGCGCCCCTCTTCCTTGGCCCTCAGAAACGACACTAAGGGAGATAATCACAGGCCTGTCCCCATTCCGGAAACAAAAGCCGAAGAGGCGGAAACTGTGGGTGCAGGCCAAGGCCTGTTCCCCCCTCTCAGGTGGAAAGCAGTAAACCACGAATTAAAAAGGTTGTACGTGTTTTGATTCATTCTCCGAGATGCAAGAGGGCTGGTAAGTTAAAAGTTTGGTCTCCACAGCACCTTTTTCCAGTTTTTTGGGCAGGCCATCAAATGAATGATCTACAGACTGCGTGGCTGCAACGGCAACATGAAAAGCAGCTTCAGAAACACATCGACAGTCGTCCAGGTACTCAAGGCACAAATGACCAGGCTCAAGTTATCCTACATAATTTAAACCTCTCTAAAGACGGCCCCGACGTTGGGAAAGGTGGGTGCGCTCAGCTACGGGGGCTCTGGGGCCACCATTGGAACCAGAGTTGGGATAGAACATCGTGGAGAACATTTGTCCACGTAGCTGCTAAGAATTGAAAATGATGGCTGTGAGCGGGGGGAGATCCCCCGGAGGTTGATGGATCGTTGCTCCTTTGAAAACATACTTACTTAGAAAATAAAACCGAGATTCAATTAACAAAATATTTATTTCAGTAGAAAAGTAATAAAAGTAGAAAAGTAATAAAAAGAATCCTTATTAAACTACATTTTATCGGCTAAGGAATAAATCACTTCTACCTCCGGTAGAAATGGCGAAGAGAAAGGAAAGGAGGCAACCTCTGGAATGCAGACATGCGTAGTAGAATATATCATACGTCTGCTTGACCATAAATACAAGAAATAGTAGAAAAACATAGAGATGCACAACTGGCAATAATTCACATCGTGACAATGGCACAGAATGAATCAATAAACCATGGGCTTCATGGAAATTCATTCTTCTTAGCTTTAAGCCTGGAAGTAGAGCAGGGGTCTCCAACCTTGGCAACTTTAAGCCTGGAGGACTTCAACTCCCAGAATTCCCCAGCCAGCAAAGTTGGCTGGGGAATTCTGGGAATTGAAGTCCCCCAGGCTTAAAGTTGCCAAGGTTGGAGACCCCTGAAGTAGAGGAAGAATTCTTGCATTTTGATGATCTCCAAAGAGAGATGATGAAACACCAGTCGGCCTTTTGCAATGAAAATCCTCCTGCCAACAACGCTGAACATTTTTGGATATGACTAATGCACACCAGTGTACCTACTTGAAGTGGGCCCAGCAAAAGGATCTCGTTTTTCCAGTTTTTAGTACCAGGAAAAAAAACTAAAGTCCTCTTTAGCTCCAGCTGTAGCTGACAAGGAAGGACATCAGAAACCTCGGGGAATTATTCTTAGCTACCTGTCGAGTTTCTTTCAGGATGAGCTCTCAAGCAGACTCACGGGGAAGATTGTCAGCCCGTCGTTGCTTCCAGAGTTTAAGAAGGTACATGAATGTTGCCCTGGCTTTTACCACCTCCCCAACGTCCCACTATGCTGGTTGTGAAGTTATTTCATGCAGCGTTCAGATGGGCTGCTACGGAGCCTTAACGACATGTAAAATCAGAGCATTAGCTTGGGGCGATTTACCTGTCCGGTACAAGATTGGAATATGGTCGGTGGAAAGCTTGTGCTCGCTCCGAACCCCAATGAGCAGAGGGCTTCCTCTTCTGGAAAGCAAAACAAGAGGTTGAGAGGAGCAGCCAAGACTCTTCCTGGGCGGCAGCAGCAGCAGCAGCCATTGGGGAGACTTACTCATACTTTACTCCTGAGCAACTACTCAGTTAGCTAGTTTACTTTATTGTCATTGAACCTCATACAACGAAATTAAATGCCATCTTCAGTGTACATTATAACTATAAAAATAAAACACAAACACACATCCTTCACATTCTATACAACTGAATTGAAAACCCGATATTGCATTAATATTGCACTATACCAGTGTTTCCCAACCTTGGCAACTTGAAGATGTCTGGACTTCAACTCCCAGAATTCCCCAGCCAGCGAATGCTGGCTGGGGAATTCTGGGAGTTGAAGTCCAGACATCTTCAAGTTGCCAAGGTTGGGAAACACTGCACTATACAGTAGAATTCAATATAGTTACTGCTCTAGGATAGAAGCTATTTTTCAGCCTATTTGTCCTTGTTCTTATTATCCTGTACCGTCTGCCAGATGGTAATAGTTCAAAAAAAAAAGAATGCCCAAGATGAGATGGATCTTTAAGAATGTTTTGAACTTTCTTAAGGCAGCGGGAGTTATCAAGCTCTTCCAAGGAGGGGAGAGGGCAACCAATGATCCTCTGGGCAATGACGTTGATCCTCTGGAGCGCTGTCCTATCTGCCACTTTGCAATCGGCAAACCATACCCAGGTGCAGTAAGTTAGCCCTGGTTATAGTGTTGCAGGCTCAGATGCACAACTTGCAATGGCCGAATCGTATAAACTCTGTGCCGACCGTCAGAAAGGAATGACAGACTGATTGGCACTCACCTTGTGCCAACTGCCTGGCCAGGGTAATGAACACTTTTGAACACCAGAGCGAAGGCCCCCTCCTGTGATGGGACAGAAAAGAAAAGCAGACTTTGAATGTTCTGTGCATGTTCATGCACACAGACTCCCCCAATTCCATTGCACCGAACATGTAAGAGCCACGATCACACCCCTTTCTAATTTAACAAAAGCCATTGTAAGAAAAAGTAAATAGCTAGTAGAAACTTATTAGACCTGGCTTCTTTCTAAACAAGCACAGATATGCACAGAGGTATGTTACACTCTCTTTAAAAAACATTGCATTGCGCATCTAAAGGCACAAAAATACATCCGGCACCCTTGCAGTGGTCTCCAACCTTGGCAACTTTAAGACTTGTGGACTTTAACTCCCAGAATTCTGGGAGTTGAAGTCCACAAGAATGCAGTATTGCAGGCTAACTCTGCCCATGCCAGGAGTTCGATCCTGACCGGCTCAAGGTTGACTCAGCCTTCCATCCTTCCGAGGTGGGTAAAATGAGGACCTAGATTGTTGGGGGAAAGAGGCTGACTCTGTAAACCGCTTAGAGAGGAGTGTGAAGCACTGTGAAGCAGTATATAAGTCTAAGGGCTATTGCTATATGAGACCTAGACTGTCCAGTGATTTGTGTAAAACTAGAGAGTTACCAGCTGTTGGATGACCCTCTCCACCAAGGTGGTGAAACTTATATCGTCGCTTTCAGAGTTGTCATACATGTACTTGACAAGCTTTGCGATGGTTTCTGTATCAGTTTCCGATTCAAATTCATAGCCTTTGCTCTCCTGAAAAGACACGAAAAAGGGGGAAAAATAGGCTATTTTTGCACCTGAATCAGGAAAGAGAAGCAATGAGCGTGAACAGCGCGACAGATGAGGCTCAGTCAAGAGAAAATCGATTGCAAAAAATATTACCCAAGTGATCAAATTGCACACAGACCTTGCACACACTAATTTCTAATTTCTTATAAAATGGCCCGGCTCCAATCAGGAACATTCAAAAGAAACTGCCTGGAGGAAACAGGGAAGTTTACCAAGATATAACGTCAATCTGGACATAGCCAGAGAATGCAAAATATTCTGTGCGTGGAACAGGCCATCCTGGGATGAGCTCTGCCTGGAGCGGAAAGATGTTCGGAGGAGGGAGAAGTGCAGGGAAAAACACCCACAATTCTGAGCCACAATGTGGATTGTTCCGTAGACAGAACGAAACATACTTTTTTCATTTTGTGCCGCGCCTCAAGGATCAACCAGTTTGTGTGCACAGGGACACCCTGTCCAACTTCCGAAGAACTTGGGTGTCATGTGGGACAAGTCACTAAGGAACAGACGGCTCTCTCCTGTGCGACCCCCCCGCAAACAGGTCCTGTTTTGAAGGTTCTCCCACAAAATACAATCCAGGGAGCTGAACTTACCAAGAACTTTTTCAGGTCTTTGTAATTTGTGATTATTCCGTTGTGGATAACAATAAATTCTGAAAGAAAAAACAAAAACGTTCACATTCAAAGCTGCGATCAGAAACTGTGCCATAAAAGAAGAAAAATGGAAAAGGACGCCTTGTTCAAAACATGTCTTTACGTACGTGGGAAGGCCCACAAGGGGTGGCGGAGCACAAGGAGGCCAAAGGGCAGAGAAGGGGGGGTAGATAAGAGGGTGGAGGGACGGACCCTTCTCCCCAAGTTCCATGGAAGCTTATCTAACACGCAATCTGTCTGAGAGGATTCCTGCATTTTAGGCAGAAAGCAATAAAGTACTCAGGTTGAACTCTACATTTGTGGATCTGCCTTACACATGCTGAAACGCTCACTTTGGAAGCCTTGTCAATCAGTCAATCAATCAAAATAGAGCTGGAAGGGACCTTGGAGGTCTTCTAGTCCAGCCCCCTTCTCAGGTAGGAGAACCAATACCATTTCAGACAAGTGACTCTCCAATCTCTTCTTAGAAACCTCCAGTAATGGAGCACCCACAACTTCGGAAGGCAACTTCTGTTCCACCGGTTAATTGTCCTCACTGTTAGGAAGTTTCTCCTTAATTCCAGGTTGCTTCTCTCCTTGGTTAGTTTCCACCCATTGTTTCTTGTCCTGCACTCAGGTGCTTTGGAGAATAATTTGACCCCCTCTTCTTTGAGGCAGCCCCTCAAATACTAGAATACTGCTATCATGTCAGCTGTAAGCACCACATCCTGGATGGTGGACTTAAGTCTTGCCCAGGAATCACTTAAATATGATCTAGATCCAGTTTCCCATCAGGGACCTGCCCACTGCTTCTCCTGGCTGCGTTGACTCGCTCTTTCATCCACCGGAAGATTCCAGGGGAGCTCAGAGGCTATGCTTCCTGGGCCTTATTCGGGGCAGAAGAGCAGAACATCCCAAAACAGCTGGACTAAATTCCTGCAGGTCCTGAAGAGCCAATCACACCTTTGGCTACAGCAAAAGCCTACACACACACACACACACACACACACACACACACACACACACACACCACAAATCCCCCCCCCTCAAGAAAGCCACTTTGAGATCCCAATTCCGGCCTACCGTTGTTTTTGTCTGATCTCTGTGGGTGGCTGTTGACAGGGTTAGGTTCGCCATGGGTGGCCCAACGCGTGTGAGCGATTCCAAGGTGCACATCAAACTCAATGTCCAGATCTAGATCCTGCTGTTCTAGGGAGAGGAGAAAAGATATATATATATATATTTGTTGGGTTTTTTTTAATAACGTTGTTAAACAAATGGTCATAACTCAAGGACTACCTGTACAACATACTTCGTTGGTAGTATATAATATTATAAAACGCTACAGGCCGATTTTCTAGTCAAAATCTACTTTTCTATGGTGAAATTTAGGCTAAAAATAGCAAGGTTCAGATTATCAAAAAGAAAAAATAGCAAATAATGCACCAACACTATGATTTATACCAGTGTTTCCCAACCTTGGCAACTTGAAGATGTCTGGACTTCAACTCCCAGAATTCCCCAGCCAGCAAATGCTGGCTGGGGAATTCTGGGAGTTGAAGTCCAGACATCTTCAAGTTGCCAAGGTTGGGAAACACTGATTTATACAACTAAGAACTCTAAAAAGCCAAATTTTGAAGGCAGCAGAATTCCACCTTTAGGCTTGTGGTCCAAGAATGGACATTCAAGCATCTCCCACCATCCTATCCCATCACCCAAATCGTGGGAGACACACAAACTCGGATCTTGCTCTCCTTCTTCTCACTACGGGCCTCGATCTTGGCTCTCCAGAGCGGAAACAAACTCAGGAGGATCAAAGTTAACATTACTTGCAGTCGGTATGGTTTGAACTGTTCTCCATTTGTCTTTTATGTTTTAGGATATATGCTGCCCAGAGTGTTGGGATAAGCAGCTGCAGAAATCAAATCAAATCAATCAACCAAATTAAATGCAGAGCCCTATCCCTTCGCCCACCTGCTACGTTGAGGCCTTTTTTCACGTAGCCCCCAAAAGGAAAAGGAGGAAAATGACACTCACTGTTGACTTCTTCATCCAAAGCCTTCACTTTCCCCTTCTTCTTAATGAGCGTGATCTTGCCGGCGTTGGCTTCCCAGTCTTTGTCATTCCCACCATCGATTCCAACCCCTACGACACAGGAGGGAAGACGAGGAAGACCAACCCACAGCTTCCCTGGCAGGATTAGTGGTTCCCAGGCACATAGAAGGCTAACGAAGATCTCTCTCTCTTTTCTCTCCCCCTCTCTCTCTCTCTCTCACACACACACTTTCTCTTTCTCTCTCTCTCTCTCTTCTTTCTCCCTCTCTCTCTCACACACACTTTCTCTTTCTAACTCTCTCTCTCTCTCTTTTCTCCCTTTCTCTCACACACACACTTTCTTTCTCTCTCTCTCTCTCTTCTTTCTCCCTCTCTCTCACACACACACTTTCTCTTTCTAACTCTCTCTCTCTTCTTTCTCCCTCTCTCACACACACACTTTCTTTCTCTCTCTCTCTCTCTTCTTTCTCCCTCTCTCACACACACACTTTCTCTTTCTAACTCTCTCTCTCTTCTTTCTCCCTCTCTCACACACACACTTTCTTTCTCTCTCTCTCTCTCTTCTTTCTCCCTCTCTCTCACACACACACTTTCTCTTTCTAACTCTCTCTCTCTCTCTCTCTCTTCTTTCTCCCTCTCTCACACACACACTTTTTCTTTCTAACTCTCTCTCTCTTCTTTCTCCCTTTCTCTCTCACACACACTTTCTCTTTCTAACTCTCTCTCTCTCTCTCTTCTTTCTCCCTTTCTCTCTCACACACACTTTCTCTTTCTAACTCTCTCTCTCTCTCTCTCTCTTCTTTCTCCCTCTCTCTCACACACACACTTTCTCTTTCTAACTCTCTCTCTCTCTCTCTCTCTTCTTTCTCCCTCTCTCTCACACACACACTTTCTCTTTCTAACTCTCTCTCTCTCTCTCTCTCTTCTTTCTCCCTCTCTCACACACACACTTTCTCTTTCTAACTCTCTCTCTCTTCTTTCTCCCTTTCTCTCTCACACACACTTTCTCTTTCTAACTCTCTCTCTCTCTCTCTCTCTTCTTTCTCCCTCTCTCTCACACACACTTTCTCTTTCTAACTCTCTCTCTCTTCTTTCTCCCTTTCTCTCTCACACACACTTTCTCTTTCTAACTCTCTCTCTCTCTCTCTTCTTTCTCCCTTTCTCTCTCACACACACTTTCTCTTTCTAACTCTCTCTCTTTCTCCCTCTTTCTCACACACACACTTTCTCTTTCTAACTCTCTCTCCCTCCCTCCCTCCCTCTCTCACACACACACACTTTCTCTTTCTAACTCTCTCTCTCTTACACACACACTTTCTCTTTCTAACTCTCTCTCTCTCACACACACACTTTCTCTTTCTAACTCTCTCTCTCTCACACACACATTTTCTCTTTCTAACTCTCTCCCTCTCCCTCTCTCTCTCCCACACAGAGGTTCAGATGCAGATGACGTTCAGTAGCATGTCCACACAAAGAAGTCCGGGATGTAAGTCAACCATCCATCACATGAAGAGCTTACCTGCGGAGTCATATCCTCGATACTCGAGTCTCTGAAGCCCCTTGATTAGGGTCTCCAAGATCTCCCGTCTGGTCCGGGGAACGTGGTAATTCAGGTAAGCAAAGATACCTAAAAGAATATTTAAAATGGAAACCGCAACAACAACAAAGTCATTCCTTGCAGGTCTAACATAACCGCAATTAGTCTCATTGGTAGTACATTTAAGCCTTATTGTAGTACATTTGTCAAGAATGGTTGTCATAGGGTTCAAGTAAGCAATCAGGAAACAATCAATATGAATATGAATCGTAAGGATACAAGCAACCAGTTACAGTCATACAGTCATAAGTGGAAGGAGATGGGTGATAGGAATGATGAGAAAAACTAATAGTAATAGTAATGCAGCCTTAGGGAATAGTTTGACAGTGTTGAGGGAATTATTTGTTTAGCAGAGTGATGGCGTTCGGGAAAAAACTGTTCTTGTGTCTAGCTGTCTTGGTGTGCAGTGCTCTATAGCGACGTTTTGAGGGTAGGAGTTGAAACAATTTATTTCCAGGATGCGAGGAGTCAGTAAATATTTAGAATGATAAATAGATAAATAGAAGGATAAAATAATGGCAACAGCGGCACAAAATAGTTGAGACATATACGAAGTTAATAAATAATTTTAGTTGGTTGCCCGGGTGATAGAATATACCTCCTTCACAGAATAATAAATGCTATTGAGGCAGCTACACTTTACTAGAATCAAATTGCTACTTACCAATCTGTGATATATTACACAATTACCAAGCTACAAAGGTCATTTATGCAACTTTCCCATCGCCCTGCTTTCTGCTACTTCCTCCTATTTTCAGTACAGATTGTCCCACTTATCCCTCAGAACCGGTTTATATTCTAAACTGAGTCATTTGCAGTATTAGATATATAAATTCTGTTTGCTTTGGCTTTGGGCTGTAAATACTTTGCAAATCACTGAAGCAGCCGACCGTCTCAAGGCCTGGACGCAACTGCCAGCTCTGCATTTCCTAGCGATCCAAAGTATAAACTATAAACGGTATAAAGGAAAGGTAACATCAGCAAAACAGTGAACAATGCCAGCTCCTCGCCGGGTCAACTTAATGCTGCCCACAGCACCAGGTCAAACGCTTTGGAGGTGCGACGTACAGGATTTCCAGGAGAGCCGAAGAGGAAGAAGTGCACAGCTTGTTCACTCGTTTTGCACACCTTGTAAGGTGCGGGCTTAAGCCTTTGGAAACGACCTCCAGACGAAGACCTGCCTCTCTGAAAGACACACACACACACACACACACACACACACACACACACACCGTCCTCCAGCCTGCTCGGACATTGAGATCTGCAGGGAAGCCTCTCCACAGAAATCTTTAGCAAAAGGTGAAAGATTTACAGTACAATCTACACATGCATAAAATACACGAACAAGCAAGTGTACGAAAATTTAATGATCAGTTTATTAATGTTAATAAATGCATTTCTAGATTTTTTTTTTTTGAAAAAAGATGTGTAGGGAAGTCTTGTTGGAAATGTCTTATGATGGGGCCCAGAGGAACTGCCCTCCCCCTGTAGTAGAATTAACACATCCACCCACCACCCCTTTTATTACTGTCTATGTAATCCGTTAGGAGTCAAAAATGACATGGCATGCGACCAATCATTCATTTACTTATTTTGTGCAACTTCTCTCCCGCCTTAGGAGAAGAGTCAAGTTCTGTCTCTTTCAACCTGCTTTTAACTGATCTTCGAATAATTTTTGCATCTTAATCACTGCTAAAATGATGGACCGGTTGAAGACGTCAATGAACGGGAATGACACATTCAAGAAAGGTTCATAGGCTCAACCCTGATATTTTTCCTGCGAGATGGATGGCGACGTAAATCAATTAAACAAATTAAACAGCCACTGTGATTATTTATGAGAGATAAGAACCGCTGCACGGCTAACTCTGACTTCATAGGATTACTCCTCTTGGTTTAATAATATTTCACTGCAAGGCTGTGCAGCAATGCAGATTCAAAGGGGAGACAGCCCTGTAGAAATGTGTTTCTCAAGAAACGCATTGGTGGACTTCAACTCCCAGAATTCCCCAGGGAGCACACCTGGACTTCAATATGCTGGCTGGAGAATTCCAGGAGTTGAAGTTCATACACAGGTAGTCCTTGACTTATGACAAGTTAGACCAGAACTTCCATCACAGACATTAAGTGAATTGTGCCCAATTTTACAGTGGTTTCGCTGCAGTTGTTAAGTGACCCCTGCAGTCATTAAACTAATCCAGAGGTCTTCAAACTTGGCAACTTTAAGACTTGTAGACTTCAACATAGCATAGCTGGCTGGAGAATTCTGGGAGTTGAAGTCCACAAGCCTTAAAGTTGTCAAGTTTGGGGACCCCTGAACTAATCCAACTTCCCCCATTGACTCTGCTTGTCAAAAGCCCCCCCCCCCCCCCCCCGGGAGGTCAGAAATGGCAGTCACCGTCCCACAGGACGCTTCAACCGTTGTAAATACACGCCAGTTGCCAAGCACCTGAATTTTTATCACTTGACTCTGGAGATCCTGCAATGGTTATATGTGGAAGGACTGGGGTTGTAAGTTTCTAGTGCTGTCATAACTTAGAATGGTTGCTAAACGAATAGACATAACTTGAGGATTTTAAGCTTGCAACTGTCGGCAACTCTTAGAAGAAGATGCCTCACTTTTCACAGGTTACACATTGCCCAGGAAGTCATTTTTTTATTTTTTATTATTTATTTTATTTTGTGAGATTTATATACCGCCTCACAGTGCAAGCACTCTCTAAGCGGTTTACACCAGTAAGCAATGTATATTTTTATATATTGCCCCCAACAATCTGGGTCCTCATTTTACCGACCTCGGAAGGATGGAAGGCTGAGTCAACCTTGAGCCTGGTGAGATTTGAACCGCTGACCTGCGGATCACAGTCAGCTAAAGTGACCTGCAGTACTGCCTCTAACCGCTGCGCCACCTCGGCTCATTATTTTATTATTATATTATTGACAAGTGTGACATAGGCACCCACATTCTCCCAATGACCTTCTCCCCTTCAAATCTAACCTCACTCCATCTTCCTGGGAGAAGACACGAAACGCTCGGGTTGGTAGTTACGTTGTTGGTTTGAGCTCCGAGCTTGGCGATTGGGTTGCCAACTTTTCGTCCCCATTCACGAAGACATCTTCAGCGTGCTTTGGATTCACTGAAGATGTCTCCTCGAACGGGGACGAGACGTTGGCAACCCAATCGCCAAGCTCGGAGCTCAAACCAACATAAGTAGCATCCATAATAGTAAATGGGGTTTACAAAAAATGGGTTTTCTACCAATCCAATTCAGAACACTGACACCAATACTTTCAACCACAAATCGCCAACATTTGAGGAGCTGATTTCTCAACCTCGTTACCAGTCTGGATTTAGATAAAAAGGAGGCTGAGTTTTGCACTGCGCACTGAAAGCCAAAGGAACAGGCCCAGGAAGAAGACGAGTGTCCACTCTTCCTCCCTGGCTGTGGAAGATGGGTCCAGTCAGGCACCAGCATCCAACCCTGGCTGGCAGCCGCTTTTCCATTAAGTTGGTTCCCATGCCAACTTCCTCCCTCTTGGTGGTCAAAGAAGAAGAAAACATCAAATGGACAACAGAGCCCTGGACTGTACATGTGAAGGATGCCAAAGGGCATGAGAAGACGTCAAAAGAAAGAAAGACCACCCCAAATAAAGCCCACCCCACGTAGGAGGACTGAGCCAACCTTGGCAGGGTTTTTTGGGGGGAGGGGGGAGAGAGAGGCAGGGCCAGAGCTGTAGACTAAACAGGAAGTTAACACAGCATCCTGAATGAAAGGAGAATTTCATGGGCACATCCGTGTACTGAACAGGATTTGAGCCAACTCACCTTTTTACAGAAAGCAAACATTGAACACCATCCTCCCACTCCTTGCTGGAATGCGGTTATGGGGCAGGAAGGACCCCTTGGAGCATTTCTATGGGAGGCTGGTCTAAAACAAGGCTTCAGGAAGGAACCAGAGTAGAAGAAACTCCTATTTCATAAATAGGCTAATGAATTTAAATAAATACTAATGATAATATTTGTCAGAACAGCTATTAGGATAGACAGGATGGATCTTAGAATCCTGGGGCTGGAAAGGAACCTCAGAGGTCTTCTAGTCCAACTCCCCGTCCAAGGCAGGAGATCTTAGAATAGAATAGAGTAGAGTAGAGTAGAGTAGAGTAGAGTAGAGTAGAGTAGAGTAGAGTAGAGTAGAGTAGAGTAGAGTAGAGTAGAGTAGAGTAGAGTAGAATAAGGGAGAGAATAGAATAGAGTAGAGTAGAGTAGAGTAGAGTAGAGTAGAGTAGAGTAGAGTAGAGTAGAGTAGAGTAGAGTAGAGTAGAGTAGAGTAGAGTAGAGTAGAGTAGAGTAGAGTAGAGTAGAGTAGAGTAGAGTAGAGTAGAGTAGAGTAGAATAGAATAAGGGACAGAATAGAATAGAATAGAATGGAATGGAATGGAATGGAATGGAATGGAATGGAATGGAATGGAATGGAACGGAATAGAATAGCAGAGTTGGAAGGGACCTTGGAGGTCTTCTAGTCCAACCCCCTGCTTAGGCAGGAAACTCTACACCACTTATCTTATCTTATCCAATCTTTTCTTGAAGCCCTCCAACCATGGAGCCTACCCACAACTCAGGAACGTGTTTTAAAAATTTAAAAATTGCAAAGAGGAGTTCATTTTTTGCTAAGATGAAAAATCATGGCTCCTTTAGATCCGACATCTTCCCTTAATCAATTAGCCATTGCAGGGAATTTCTCCCAAATTCTGCCCTCTCTTATTTCACCCCAGTGAGTGTTGAATAACTGCCAAAAAAAAACCATTCCCCCTTTAAATATTCTAAGAAAAGCAGCTGTTGCTTTGGCCAGCAACGTGAAGTGACCTTGTAAGATTTATTCCCCCTTCCCAATCATTTAAACCAGCTAAGACCATAATCTCATAAAGTGACTGTCAGCATTAGAAAATGCTATCCAGAGCATATTCAGTGACAATATCGTTATTAGAAGTCGTAATGCAGCACCTGTTTAGAGGAGACAAAGCCCACGACCCAGTTCTATTTTGACAGTAGCAGCAGGACTTAAAATGCATTTATTTCTCTAAAATATCTATTCAGCCACCCATCTTTTATTGACCTTTTTCACCGAACTCAGCAAAATACATCATGCTGTCCCAAGGGAAGCAAAACAATCGCAATAAAAATAAATCCACATGGGGTTTTTTTGATACCTCGCCACCATTCTATTTTCGGTCTAGCCCAAAACAAACAAATTGCTTTAATATTATTCAAATCTATTTAAAAGGATGCGTTGGGAGACAAAATACAGGCTGCCACAGAACAAGCAAGCCCTAACAATGAATTTGAAGGCACAATGACAGTCTACTCATAGCGAATTATTTATAGCATCAACTGCCTTTTCTATTGTTAGCATTCCCATGAATTGCCCTGGGAAATCACGTTCTAATTCTCTCTCTGTCTCTGTCTCTGTCTCTGTCTCTGTCTCTGTCTCTGTCTCTGTCTCTGTCTCTGTCTCTCTCTCTGTCTCTCTCTCTCTCTCTCTCTCTCACACACACACACACACACACACACACACACACACACACACACACACACCAGATTTGAAAAACAAACACAATTAAACACAGAAGCTGGTTTTGGCTTAGCTTCCAGTTCTGCATCATGGGGGTACCATCTTAGGGACTCAGCATACCTGGCTTAGCGACGTGTAAAGGCAGCTATTGGATGACAATCATGGTTTATAGCTCAGTGATGTGCGAATCTGGGCTTTTTCAACAAAGAGCTTTGTACAGGTAATCCTCAACTTCCAACCATTCATTTAACAAGCATACAAAGTTACGAGGTCGAAAAGGTGACTTACAACAGGTCCTCACACTTACAATTGTGGCGGCATCCCAAGGGCACACTATCAAAGTTTGAACTCGTGGCAACCAGCATGTGTTCACAATGATGGTGTAGCATCCCTGGGATCGCCACGGCAACCTTCCGAAAAGCAGCCACTCACTGAATGACCGTATGATTCATGTTAACAACCTTGGCAAAAAAAGGTTCATGAAATGAGGCATAACTCACTTAACAACTGCTTACTTGGCAAAGGAATTTCTGGTACCAACTGCTGTCATAAGTTGAGGACTACCTGCAGTGAGCAGGACCACAAAGTTTTCACAATTATGACCGTTCAAGCATCGGATCCCCGCGGTCATGGGATCAAACTTCGACCGCTTGGCGACTGGCTCGTATTTATGACAGCTGCAGTGTCCTGGGGTCTCACGATCGCCTTCTGTGACCACAAAGTCAGTGGGGAAGCCAGATTCACTTAACAACCATGTGACTAACAACTGATTTGCTGTGGCAAGAAAGGTCATAAAATGGGTCAAAACTCACTAAACTCTCTTGCTTAGCAAATTTGGGGATCAACTGTGGTCATAAGTTGAGGACTACCTTATATATACTATACTGTTCAGTCGAGAGAGAGAGAGAGAAAAAAGGTATGTCCATAGACCTTGAGCTACTAGGAAATCTCCCAGAGCTGCTGGGCAGGTGGAGTCTTCATCATCTTCATCATCAGAAATGGTGTAGGGTCTTCTGCTTGAGAGGGGGGTTGGACTAGATGACCTACAAGGTCCCTTCCAACTCTGTTAAATATTGCTCTAAGGATCATCATCTGAAAGCCAATTTTTTTTCTCTGCTTCAGGTCTTCATGCTTCAAAAGCCAACACACTAACGGAGACTTACTGAATAAGCCACAATGATTTGGGTTTGTGTCGTCCCTTTAAGGCATCACTGACAAACATCAACCATGAGGTTCACACAACCCGTTATTCCCAAACCTGGCAAAGCCTGTTAGGAGCTCAGAGCCCAATTAGAACTGTTTCCACCGTCTGTTACGGGCAAAGGGGACCGACTTTGGGTGGGGCAGCCTTGGGGCAGGTGTGTGTGGTCATGCCAGGTAAATTAAGGGCAGCTTTCAGGGGTCACAAACACACACACCTGCCTGCAGGGATGCTCACTGACAAGCGGAGCCCAAATGGATCTGATGGGCCTGAACCAGCAAGAGGGACATCCCAAGAGGGTCTGCAGCAGGACTCCCCTCCTTGAGGGGGGGGCCAGGTGACAGGCCTTCTCACAGTGGCCCCCTTTTATGGGACACCCTGCACATCCCAGAGGGACGAATAGCCCTAAGCCCACTGGCATTTCCCAAACAAGACAAAGCCACTTCGTTTAATTTTCAGGTAGTTCTCAGCTTGCAACCATCATTTTAAATTATTCAAATTATTCTCCAAAGCACCTGAGGGCAGGACAAGAAACGATGGATGGAAACTGATCAAGGAGAGAAGCAACCTGGGAATTAAGGAGAAACTTCCTAACAGTGAGGACAATTAACCAGTGGAACAGCCTGCCACCAGAAATCGTGGGTGCTCCATCACTGGAGGTTTTTAAGAAGAGACTAGAGACAGTCACTTATCTGAAATGGTATAGGTTCTCCTACCTGAGCAGAGGGCTGGACTAGAAGACCTCCAAGGTCCCTTCCAGCTCTATTCTATTCTATTCTATTCTATTCTATTCTATTCTATTCTATTCTATTCTATTCTATTCTATTCTATTCTATTTTCTATTCTGCGACTGTTCAAAGTTATAACAGGACTGGGGGGAAAATGACTTATGACCATTTTTTTACACTTATGACCATTGTAGCATCACATGATTGAAATTGGGACGTTTGGCAACTGGCATGTACTTATGACGGTTGCCGTGTCCTGGGGTCACGTGATCACCTTTTGCAACCTTCTGATGGGGAAGCTAAATTCGCTTAGCAATCCTGCTACCATAACTTAATTGCACTGATTCATTTAACAACTGCAGCAAGAAAGGTCATAAAATAGGGTAAAACTCACAACGTCTCACTTAGCAACGGAAATGTTGAGCTGAGCTGTGGTCATAAGCTGATGAGTCTAATGGGTGTTCCATTTAGGTGTTGCCTGTCTCTGTGCGGTGTACAATTGTTGGTTTCTGCAATGTCCGTCAAATTAGTTTAATGTTAAAGTATTCCCAATGTTAATTATTTAGATGTATTGTTTTAATTCTTCCCATTGAAGGTTTCTTCTATCTTGCACTTGCTCTGCCCAGAGTTTCTCTCTCCCTAGGTATCACACAATGGGGAGACACAATACTCCATCGGAGGCTTTTCAGAATCCACCCAGCCTGAGCGAAAGCCAGGTAAGGCACATCCATCCTGGTTTATTAGCCTGGTTATTAGCCTTTCCCTGGTTTAAGCTCCACTTGTCGTATCCCCACCAATTGCCTAACAACGCACAAGGGGGGTGTTCATAGCACAAACTATGCCTCAAGAAGCCAACCTCTTGAAGTGTCAACATGCTAAGACAATGGCTGGCTTCCCACAACACAGTGGCCCACTCCCAACTCTCGGTGACCCGTCCCCACGCAAGGGTTGTGTGAACCCAGGCAAGGAGGACTTCGGAGAGCGGATGAGAAGGTTCTTTTCCCAATTCCTGTTCCCTCCCCTCCCCCCTCATGCATACACACACCTGCAGCCCACCCATTCACCTTGTCTTGCATGCATGCATACACACACAGAGAGACCTGCAGCCCACCCACTCAGGACCCCTGCCAGCTCTTCCTTCCACACCTGCCATGGTCTCCAAGGGGGAGCCCAGGGGCGCCAGCTCTAGTGTGCCTGTTACAGGACGAGGCTTTCCTAAACCTGCTTGACCCCACATCCAACCAAGGAAGCCTCCATAAAATCAATCCAAGGGAAGAGAAGGGGAAAAGGGGGAGGGGGCCCTGAAGCCAAGGGTCTCCCCCTGCCTCGCCTGGGTGCGTGTGTGTGTGTGTGTCTCCCGCGCTCTTTTTAAACCACAGCCAAGTGGGGAGATGCGAAATGATATAATGCATAATATATGATATTTAATGTATGCAGAGGAAGAGAGATGCAATGCCCCCCCCAGGCTACGTTCCCATGACCGGCTCATCCCCGGTTAAGATCTCCTTTTTTCCCCCTCTCCTGCAAAGGCCCCGGCAACGAGTCTCCCTTTCGCTCAGCAGGGAGAGCAAACCCGGGTCCTTCCCGAGCATTCAGACGTGCAGAGAAACCCCCGGGTGGCCCAAGGCTTCTGAAGGGCCGCCGCTCTGCTAAAGCGGGCGAGCAAACCCGCCAGGGCCAAAAAGGGGACCCCTAGAGATCATCGCAGGGACCCCAGAAAGGGGGGGAGCTCTTCCGCCCGCCAGAGCCGCACAGACACGCGTGTCGGACGGTTCCCACGTTCCCGGACACCCTTTCCCCGGGGATGGATGTCTCCCGGGTTGGGTTCCCACGACCCGCGAGCCTCAAGACCTCTCTATGTATGTAACCCGAAGGAGCAGCACTCTGCACATGCCCCGGAGCCAGGGCGCGCTAGGCCCAAGGAGGCTCCCCCGGGGAGGGCACTAACCCTCTCCGCCGTCCGTCCCCGCGGAGGGCACTCTGCACATGCTCGGGAGACTCACCACACATGGCGCCCTCAGTGCTGCTGCTGCTGCTGCTGCTCCTGCCAGGCGGCGGGTCTGCGGCTGCCGGGCGGCGGCGGGGCAGAGCCGGAGTGGGGCGCATGCGTAACGCCCGCGCCGTTATTGGCTCGCGTGGCGGAGAGGCGGGCCCGTGACGAAGTCCCGCCCACGGCTAGTTGGCCCTGGGGACGTGGCAGCCGGATCTGCGCCTGAGGGGAGAGAGAGGGAGAGAGAGAGAGAGCCTCCCTGGGCGGGCGCAGTCTACCTCGGAGCGAGGAATCCGGAGCACGCTGCTTCTTCCTGCTCGGGGGCTTCCCCGGCTTGATGCCATGCACCAGCTTGGAAAAGGGGATGGCCAGTGGAAGGACGGGAGCTCCAAGCCCTCGGCGGGGATGGGAGACCACGGGGTAATCCCAGGGCGGCGGGTGGGGGGGGGAGAGACCGGGGAAAAGGCCGTCCGCCTCGCTCCTGCAACCCCCGGAGTCAAGTTGGGCTCCTCGGGATGCTAAAGAGGGGCGGGAGGGCTTTATTTTATTTTATTTTATTTTATTTTATTTTATTATTTTATATTTTATTTTATTTTATTTTATTTTATTTTATTTTATTTTATTTTATTTTATTTTATTTTGAGGAGGGGGCGCGATGAAAGGGGGCTGGGCTCCCCTATCCGGGGTTGGGGCAGAAACCCTCTGCACCCGCTCCCCGGTTCTCTCTGCCGGCTGAGTCGTGCGTTGTTGAGCCGCGTTTTCATCGGACACCCCTGGGCCGTAAACCATGGTTTAAGAATGATGGCTTCTCGTTCCGAGGCTGAATGGCAGTGCAATGGCTACGTTCCTGCGGGGCCCTGGGCTTTTGCTTAACCCAGTTTGCTCCGATGGCACCACCGCTCGGGCTCCCACCGGGAATGGAAAGGAATGGACCTTATTGTCCCTTTGAATGCAGATTCATCCGCAGGCATCAAAATGTTGCATGCAGCTCTCACCTCCAATGTGCACTACTTAAACAGGAATAATAAATTTTTAAAAAATATAAATGAATGAATGAATGAATAAATGAATAAATAATAAATAAATAAATAAATAAATAGCAAAATTATGCATGTACCCACATATATGACATGACACAGAGAAACAACAGTCTAGTTCAGATGTATATATGTACCTGGCGAGAAAAGCGAATCTTGTGAAATGTACTTTGTCTTGCAAGGACTTCTGAGGTCTGAACCCACCAACTGGTGGTGCAGCTATAAGAGGCTTCTATATATTTATTTGAATGTTTAAGCAGCCCCACATTTGTGTGTGTAAAAACTATGAATCCTGTTTTGATAGGGTACATCTCTCCCAAGACTCTGGTTTTGTGCGGCTTTTGCTAGAGATCGCACTGTATTTATTGAATTTATTGAATGAGCCGAGGTGGCGCAGTGGTTAAAGTGCAGCACTGCAGTTCAGCAGTTCAAATCTCACTGGCTCAAGGTTGACTCAGCCTTCCATCCTTCTGATGTCGGTAAAATGAGGACCCAGATTGTTGGGGGCAAGAGGCTGACTCTGTAAACCGCTTAGAGAGGGCTGTAAAGCACTATGAAGCGGTATGTAAGTCTAAGTGCTATTGCTATTTACCCCCCTGCTCTCATGGACTCTAGGGAGGGGGATCTTAAATATCTTCCTAGCTTGTATGGCTATTGAATCTTTGATTGACTCAGGAAATGTAACGTCTAATCCAGTTTCACTGGAGGCTGGCCTAGCTCTCCCAGTCTGTCCTCCCCAAGCACTGTTACACGTGAAACGTTTGGGCGAAGTTGTCCAGGATTCCTAGCATTTAAAAAGCAGGTGCAATTCATACAGGGGATGCAATCCAGAGAAGCAACCTGGAATTAAAGAGGAACTTCCTAAAACTGAGGACAATTAACCAGTGGAACTGCTTGCCTCCAGAAATCATGGGTGCTCCATCACTGGAGGTTTTTAAGAAGAGACTGGACAGTCACTTGTCTGAGACGGTATAGGTTCTCCTGGACTAGAAGACCTCTAAGGTACCTTTTAGCTCTATTCTATTTTATTTCTATCCTATTCTAATCCCCATCATAAAATATATGTAAGACCAAGATCTCATTCCTTCCCATTTCCTCAAGTCTTCTGAACTTCCCCAACGGCTGCCACCATGATCATCCAACATAACTTTCTCCTTTTTTCTTCTTTTGCCCCCCTTTTCCCCCTATACCTGCTTGAGCGGGGGGGTTGGACTAGATGACCTACAAGGTCCCTTCCAACTCTAGTAATCTAATCTAAAAAAGCCACAAACGCAACTGGTCCTGCCGGTCCTTTAAAGCCTGATCCGGGATGGCGTGTGCTGGGCAGCTGTCCTAATGCGGATGGCAGCTGACTCAACCGGAACAATCCAAACAGAAGTGGACAGGAGAACAAACACTTTTGTGGGCCAAGAGGAAGTGTTTGCTTTGGTGACCTGGAGGTAGTGGCCGAACAGGCAGGCAGCAGCTAGAAAAAGAGGATGAGGTTGTTGGCTCCTGCAGTCGTCCGCAATTGTTGGAATGCCACAACTCTTGCCATCTAGGAGAGATTTTTATTTATTTCTTTGAATGTTTATGCAGCCCCATTGCAATTTGTCCATCCAACATAAATATAAATTTTGGAATGGGAGATAAGGGCTGCCTGGGATTTATATCGCTTGTGAATCTACTCTCAAAGATCAGCTTCTTGGTTTCTCTGCGTTCCCTTTCCTGATCCGATATTGGCTCCTCCACCCATCTTTGCCCCCAAAACCTCCCTCAAATTGCAAAGCCCACAAGTATGAAGCCAGCAGAGGTATGGCGGACCTCTTACCTGTGTCCCAAAAGGTGCTTTTTTCAGGAGGCAACTGGACTTCCTGGTTTTTCTTTGAAGACGTTTCGCTTCTCATCCAAGAAGCTTCTTCAGCTCTGACTGCATGGTGGGGAATGGAAGGATTTATATTCCTTGCAGACAGCTGCTCTGAGCTGAAGAAGCTTCTTAGATGAGAAGCAAAACATCCTCAATGAAAAACCAGGAAGTCCAGTTGCCTCTTGAAAAAAGCACCTTTTGGCACAACCATGACCTGGATGACTGAGAATCTCCATAGACTCTTACCTGTGTCAAAGGTGACACAACAAAAGTTTTGGGCGACATGCTAGCATTCAGCACCAGACAACTCTTCTTGAAAGCAGGCCCTGTTCTCATGTGATTTTTGTAGGCTGTGGAGGCCATGTGAGGACGGGGTTGCTTTCATGCAGCCTAAACCCTCCAAAAATTAGTGTTTTACTCGTATTTGAGTCTTGTAATTATTTGACATTTCTTTACATGAAGCATAGGTCACAGATTTTTTTAAAAAAATAAATGAATATGTAAATAATTGTTTCTTTTGTTTTTTTGCGGGGGAAAGGGGCAGTAATATGCCAGCATAAATCAAATTTTTGACAGGCGGAGCCCAAAAGGGTTGCCAGTCACTGGCCGATTTCCTTCAACTATCAACCCTCCAGGAAATGCTGTAGGGATCCATTCCACACCTCTCGGAGAAGGTTGAATTATTCCAGGTATGCTTCGAGTATCATTTTTTCCCCTGCCATCACAAAGGTTTCATTTACTGATTGTATCACGTGGGATATAATGTGGCTTTGGCAGAAGCAGGGAGGTTGCAAGGGAGAGCTATTTTTCCCCCCAGAAAGCCACCTTGAAAAGAGGTTCAAGGAGGTTAAAAAATTAAGCTATATCCCTTCCCAGACAAGCAGCAAGGGATTTCCCCCTCCCTCCCTCCCTCCCTCCCTGGGGGATTTGAATACAAGGCCATGAAGGCAGCAGCGACACCATTTGCATTATTACAGCCTGTCAACTTAGAACCAGTCATCTAGCAACCCTTTGGCAGGACAACAGCACTGAAAAGGGGACTTGTGGCCAGTCTTCGCACTTATGACCAATTCTACCCACCCAGAGGGCCACATCCCAGTTAAGCCAATGCCAGCCGTCTTTTTTTAATTTGTAGATTGTACAGCACTCCATCCTACGGGGTGAGTAAAAGATGGCACTCGCGCCATGAAAAGGCAGCACAAGTTTAAACGTTAGTTTGAGCCACGATGCGTCTTTATTCACAATGTGCAGGCAAAGTTCTAGAATGACCTCATTCGGAATTACATCCCAATTGCTTTAATTTAAACTGATTTTAAACCTTTGTAATCAGCCGCCTCAAACCTCCTGGATTCTTATTGGAAAGTCACCTTAGAAGGAGGGACATGTCTCAGCTGCTATGCTTTGCAATGAAAGGAGCTACTTCACCCCAAGTTTGAGCAATATTGTTCTTCTATTTTCCAGAAGCAGACGCAGCAGCACTTAGAACCTCTGTAAGCTTCCCATGGCTCTTTCAAAACCCCAATTTGGTAATGGGTCAGTCTAATCCCTCAATGGCTCCCACTAATCCACAAGATTTCTTGCTGGCCTTGAGGATTGCTTTTAAGAAGGAAGGCAAATCCCATCCGCAAAAGCTCTGCCCACCCCAGCTTCAGGCTAAAAAGCCATTTTTAAATTGTCCTCCAAAAAGGATCTCGCCTTTAGAGAGACCCAGCTCCTCCTTGGTTCACACGTTCCTCTAAAACGTGAATGCACTTAGTGGACTTTATTGGATCCACGACACACTTCAATTATCTTCTTACAATCACAGCGTCTATGAACGCCTCGCTGCAACCAAGCAGGACTTGCAAATGGATTTCTTTTGCTCCACAGATCCAAGACATTTTTCTGGAGAAGTTCAACTTCGCCACATGAGATCATCATTCTGCATCCAAAGCGTGGCACAAGTGTGCTCAGGCTCCAAGTGCAAAAAATCCTAGTCCAATTGTAAAAATAATTTTTGGCTCCCTTGAGATTACCAAGAAGTATAGTGAGGTCTGCTGAATTTTGGAACAAAGTATTATCAGATAGTTTCTATGCAAATAAGGTAAATGACAGTGGCATTGGTGATATTTTATTGAACTCATGGGCATTTTTTAAAAAATGAAGACAAATTTAAGCCACCTGATGAGAGCACAATTAAAAAACTATTTTTGGAATTTAAGTAGCAGGGGGAAAGGTTTTTTTTTTTAAATTCAGTGCTCCATGACCAAGTCACCTCCAGCAAGCGACTACTAGTGTCAATGAGAGAGAGCCGGCCAAATAAATAGATAACTGATATTCAGGAAGATAATTGGAGATACTTCAGAAAATATTTGAATCCAAGGGAGGAAGCCTGTATTTTAGAAACTCTTGGGAACATGCCTATTCTGTGTGCTTTCCTCTTTTTGTTCATATAAAGCAAAGATGGGCCACATTCTTCCTATTTGCTTGTTTTCTTATACAGTGAAACAAAAATAGAACTGGCCCAATGAAGAAACAAACCCAGCAGGCACATAATTTCTGCCCACAGTCCAGGGCTTTCCCGGATTCAGGTTGACTTCACTTCTTTTTCTTCATTATCGTCAACCACCTGAAAAGCAACAGGTAGGCAGGAAGTTACACCAAGACTCTCAGAGCCCCCCCAGCATTGAGAACCAAGGCCGGGAAGAAGGACATATTTTAAAATAACCACAGCATCACCCGCATCTTGCCTGGTAGTGCAGGCAGCCACCAAATTTGTTCAGGAAATTCTGAGCAGGTAAAACATCCAGAAGGAAACCCTAAATATGCCCCAATCCTTTTAAACAGGTAAGATGTCAATTATCTGTTTTAATTTTTTTGCCCACGCTGTGATCATTTGGGGGAACATGGAGAAGACAGGTGGGGCACAGCTGGTGACTTCCCAAAGGGGCTTACCTGCTCCACACCTTCCACCTCAGGAATATAGAATTGCAGCATGTTTTGTATCCCACTCTTCAAGGTGACGATGGAACTGGGGCAGCTGGTGCACGAACCCTGCAGCTTCAACTGCACAATCCCGTCTTCAAAGCCCTTAAAGATGACGTCTCCTCCGTCCTCCTGGACTGTTGGCCTGAGGAAGATGAAGGCAGGCGCATTGAGACCCAGAGCTGCAGGTCTGCGATGGATGAAACAGCATTACGAGCAGCAAATGCTCCAATGTTTGCATTAACGTCTCAAAGTGAAGCCCAGATTCTCAGCCAACACATGGACCTCTCTCCTCTCTTTTTCCCCCATACCCATCTCTCTACTTTCCACATGGCACTGCCCATCCCTGGAGCAGCCTGCATCTCTCCTTCTCTTGGCATTAGCCACATTTTCCCTCTTGAGCCAAAGCCGTGGACCCTGTTTACCCCAGAGCAACCTCTCAGCCACGTCACCCTTATGGGGAAAAGAATCTGACGAAATACAGTCACGCAAACTTAAACCAGCCTGCATAAATGTGCCACGTTTGCATTGTTTATTGCATTCTGTCAGTGCCAATCGGGAGGAGGAGATGGCTGGGAGAGTTCACAGTGGCTCAGTTTATGCGCTCTCCTTCTGGTCCCACTCAACTGTCACTGCAACAGATGAAAAGGCTCCCACTACTGACCCACATTAGAAATATGTAAAATTCGTGCACTGGCTTGAATTCTGTAACTAAGAAACAGTTAACTTTTAAGGTTCGTTTTGCTGTTTCCCTTCATTACTTCAATACTGAAGAAGCTTCTTGGATGAGAAGCGAAATGTTTTCAAGGGAAAAAACCCTAAGGAAGTCCAATTGCCTTTTGGAAAAAGCACCTTTGCTACTTTTACAGCAACATAAAGAATCATTTTTCTGCTAATCAACTCGGCTATTCAGGGACAGTAAAATTCCATCTTTGTTCAAATTTCATATTTTTCCCCCCTGAAAATTGAAATACAGCAGGGGCCGAATTCCAGAGGGCATCCTTCACTCTAATGCGTGAAATGAATGCAAAAATTGTTAACTCGACTTTATACACAGGATCTTTTGATACCCATTTGCTTCTGCAATGGATTGGTGGATTAACTTGGCAGACCTCGTCTTTACCTCCACTTTTAACGCCCGCTAACTCCCGATGTATCACCTCCGCTGTCGGAAGTTGAAGAATGAACACACAGGGCTCAACATGATTAATACTCCTTCAAGAAAGTAGTAACTCCATTGCAATAGAAAGAGGGGGTTTCTCTGGCCCTTGAAAGTAATAATGAACATCTTGTTTGCCCCACTAGCACATTTTAAAATCCTGGAAATGCTCCAGTAGGAATATTGACAGAAGTACCAGAATGTGAATACTGTTTAAAGAATTCTCTCGGATGATCTTCGGGTTAACTTTTTGCTGAACACAAGCAATTTAACCGAAATATTTGGGACTTGAGTAATAAGGGTGAACATGTAAGGACAGCAACATTTATTATTACATTTATAGCTCTCAAACACAATTGTAACTCTGCAAAGCATACACTATTAAAAGTTTTTAAAAATACACTATAAAGAGAAATGTCTGGAGAAAATAAAATAATTTCGCAAAACCGACAGCCCACTCTAGCCCAAGGCCTGGGGAAGAGGCAGGTTTTAAACAAGGTCAGAATGGGGGCCATATGAATCTCTGGGGGCTTGTTCTCGTAGAGGTCTCCTGGTCCACATGCAGGCATCAGTGATACCACCACACCAGGGATCTCCAAACTTGGCAACTTTAAGACTTGTGGACTTCAACTCCCAGAATTCCCCAGCCAGGCTGGCAGGTGACCTAAGTGTTGGTGCCTGGAAACCAACCCTTTGAAATGCTTTATGCCAGTGTTTTTCAAATTGGCAGCTTTAAGATATGTGGACTTCAACTCCCAGAATTCCCCAGCCAGCATAAACACTGCTTTATATACCAAGCACAGGCAGCAGACAAGGGTACCTGATTCTGCTATCCAGCAGCTCTTTTATCATTAATACGACTTCATCGTCTTCTTCAGATGGGGCTGAAACAAATAAATCATGTTTATCTCATTGGGCAAAGAGTAACTGACATCACTTGGCATCACCTAAGAGACCCAGGTTCGAATCCTCTCTTAAATGTGAAATAACAGCAACTGGCAATTGACATACTTTTTGACAAATCCTGTATAATTTAAATAAGGATAATGCAAGTGACAGGATTGCAATGAATGACACACTTTGGGTTTAATAGGCGTTCCTGAGTCACAAGCACACAGCACCCCCAATGGCCCCTTAAATTGAGGCTTTATTGTTCTCTTATAGCCCCAGCCAAGATTCAGACTTGCGGGACAAGGGTTTTTTTGTCCCAGTCTTATTAGAAGATCAAAAACAATTTGGCCCCTATGGAAAGCAGGCCTCCCACATGTTCCAAGAGAGCCAGTTTGATGTTGGGGTGAAGGTGCTGGCCCAGAAACCGAGAGACGGTTCTTTTCAGTCCCAACCGAGTGACCTTGGGCCAGTCCCTCTCTCTCATCTCTACCAAGGAGAAGGCAAGGGCAAACGCCTTCCAAAATCTTACCAAGAAAATTGCAGGCAGGCAGTCAGAAGTAAAACAAAACAAAACAAAACAAAAAGAAACCTTTGACTTGAAATCACAAGGAAAAAGAAGAGGCGGCTTTGCAGATGTAGAGTCTCCTGCTTGGGCAGGGGGTTGGACTAGATGACCTACAAGGTCCCTTCCAACTCTGTTAATCTGTTATCTAACCCAGAATCATGAGGAAAAGAGCTCCCAAAAGAAGCCAAATAAAAATAGCTACAAGAAAAAGCAAGTGAGAGTATTTCTGTGATCTCATCCTTATGAAGAGCACGAAAATTCCCGGAGTCTCCCACCGAATCACACAAAAGAAATCAGCCTTATCCTGTGTTAGTGTAACAGAATACAAAACAATGTTGAAGGGACCTTGGAGGTCTTCTATCTAGTCCAACCCCTTGCTCAAGCAGGAGACATTTCAAATAGCTGCCCAATCTCTTCTTAAAAACCTCCAGTGATGGAGCACCCATAACTTCTGGAGGGAAGCTGTTCCATTGATTAAGCGTTCTATCAGGAAATTCCTCCTTAGTTCTAGGTGGTTTGTCAAAAATCTGCAAGATGGTGGGCCATGCTGACAAAGAGACCCTGGCCTTTCCTTACATCAAGGGGGAGGGGGGCCTCTGACTGCAGTGTTGCACTGGCCGTCTTGCAGATCTTGACCCTTCGACAGATGCCACCGCGTACAACTCTACCAGAGGGCCCACCTTTGCAAGATGGGTGGAGCGGAGGAAGCCTCGCTCTGGCAGAGGCCGAAGGAGGTGTCTCCCCACGGCTGCCAGCATCTCAATCTGTCACTGTACCTGTGTCTGTCCGAGGGGCCTCTTCTGTAACAATGGGCAAGCCCGAAGCATAGAAGTCCATAATAGTTGCATAGATATCGGGCTTTATTAAGTTCCAGTCCACGTCCTCACTTTCCTATGAAGATTAAAAAAAAAAAAGACCATAAATATAAAGAAAGAACTTTACTGGATTCCTATTCCTGGACACACCATCCTCACATACGTAAACTTCTGGGAATCTTACTACAGCTGGCAGGACAAACTCTCCAGGAGCTTGTCTCTAGGCACACACAGTGTTTCTGCAGTTTTGATTTGTAAATGGGGCCTACCCGTTTAATAGTCAAAAGGACACCGCTATTTTTCATCAATTATGTCAGGAGCTGGTTTGAGCAAACCCCAACGAAGGGAGGAAGTACGTATCACTCTTAGAGCTCAAGTGGCTCCGCTCATCCCGGTCTGATGCATGTCAGACTAACGTCAATCAATTCAAGGGAAAGACATGAAAACTTAATCTTTTGAATGTTCAAACACTTACAAATGGACCTAAAGGCGGTCCAATCTCAAACGGTAGGGGAGAGAGGAGAGAGAGAAAACGTTTACCAAATGTTACACAATCTGTCTGCATCCTCTTTCAATTCATGCCCAGCAGACCAACGCAGAAAAAAAGTGAAGCCTTGGACTTTGGCAAAGCTGCAGCAGGACAGAGCACCATAACTGGGTCTGTCTTTTGCTTTATGTTTCAATTTTATGGGTAATATATTTTTATTTTACGGGAAATGCACTTTCACAGGTGTTTTCCTGCTGTTTTAATTTTTATAGAAATTGTTAAAAATTCCCAACACATTTCACTACTGAAAAGAATCCTCTTTCTGACTTGAAATGTGACACATAAATCAACAGTGCAGAATTCCAACTGTTATTCAACTGACGTAAGCCAACCCTGTGTTCTAATTCTGCAGCATATTGAAAAATCCATTATATAGCTAGTAGTTTAGACTATTAGGCTTGTGTGTGGTATTTTTAGATTTACCTTTGTGACAGTAATGAAGTCTGTTCCGAAAAATACGCTTTTAACGCCTTCAATCCGAAAGAGCTGTCTAACCAGAAAAGAAAATGAAGATTTTGAAAAACAATGATCACCATTCAAACTGCTCATCGAAATCCTCCTATTTCTTCATATTGGTTCACACATGCACATTTGTGCTTCATGACTGCAGTTTCTAGAACGCTGTTATTCTAAATCCTAACTTCTTCAAATTCGTTAGCATCCTCTTTCCAAGAAACAAGGATGGAGTTTTAAACACACCACATCCAATCAACTCTTTCTGCTTTATAGTGTAATCCAAAACCTGGTGCTAGTAGCAATGTCTTCTAGGCTAAAACAAAATAGAGATGGGTCTTATTTTTGGGGCCCTCAATCTTTGATAAGCAACTAGCATATCCTAAGTATGAACAGCCAAGCACGCCAACTGTGGGCTAATTTGGAAGACTGGTTCATAAGCCTTCCACGCGCCTGATAATTCTGCAAATGGCCTTTGCATCCAGGACTGTGATAATTGTATACAAGGAGAAAGTACATATTAAGTCTGCAGCTGCATTGCATGGCATGCCCTCCCCTGCCCTCCCTCTGGCTCAACTACACATCCCTTAGGTGGTTATTTTTTCCTCCAAGGAAGGGCTGGGAGGCAAAACTCATTTGTATGATCCTCAGTCCTGTGGAAAAAGCCTGAGCATATATATATCAACTAAAAATCAAACCAAAAATTCGCCCATCCCCACAGATTTCACAGAGAATCAAGCTGCACTTACTCCTCTCTGATATCAATGAGATTTGTGTTAAATCACAAATCGATTTCTTAAAAGTGAACTGAAAACTGAGAGAGGCAAGTTCCCCCTTCTCTGATTTCCATCCCTTTACAAGAATAGATTAGATGGGCTGAAATAGCCTCCAATTTTGGTGCCTCTAATTGCAGTCCAGTGTCTTTTTGCCACTAATCAGGGATCCGACTGGGACATCTTCCCAAATAACATCACACTATGTGCAACCCCCACTCCCTCCAAACCTTGCTAACGGAGAGCAGTAGGTGGAAGCAGGAGAGACGAATTCCATCGTTCTGGACTCCAGGACTGGTTTTCCCGGAATAAACTTCAAGCTGTTTGGATTTGGCGTGTCCTGTGTCTGAATAAACAGAGACCTCACTGAAATGAAGAAAAAAATGAAATAAATTATTCTGAAACCAGGTCATCCACCTTGCCTGGATCAGAGTCAGCTCGCTTCACTGACTCTTTCTGTTCTCTGCCCACCAGGAAGCAAACACATTTGCCCATCATACAAAAATGAAATTTTTCTAACTTAGTGAGAAAATTAGGCACGTGGAACTGAAACATAATCACTCAATGTTTTTATCATGAATACATTTTAGAAAAGAACTGAAAATGCACAAGCAAACCACCCACCTGGCATCTGTGGCACTGCAGGAAACAGGAAAGACTTGTGTGGTGTAACAAAACGGTATTGTTGTTTAATTGATGCATTCGTACTCCTTAATCCCAAATGACAAAAACTGAATGGAGGGAAAAAAATACAGCTAGGAATGCCATAGTTTGATTCTTAAGACAGTTTAATGGCATTTCCATACTTCAACCCAAACAGTAATGATTGAGGTCTGAAAGTCTGAAAGCCTACAGATTAAGAATCTGAGTTTTGACTCGAAGGAAGGAAGGAAGGAAGGAAGGAAGGAAGGAAGGAAGGAAGGAAGGAAGGAAGGAAGGAAGGAAGGAAGGAAGGAAGGAAGGAAGGAAGGAAGGAAGGAAGGAAGGAAGGAAGGAAGGAAGGAAGGAAAATATTTCAATAAATAACACCATTGAGAGGTGAGGAAATCTGGGGACCTATTAAAGGTGGGGGGGAAATAAAAATTCTAGCAATTTCTGCTCTCCTTTCTCCTTTCCAATCTTTCTCTGTATGAAAACAGATGTTGAACAGGCTGCAGGTCGCATGTAAAGTTGCAAAAACAGGTTAAGGGTAATCTAAAGGAGAAATCTTTCGGAAGAAAATATGGCATTTTTGTGCTAGGCTTATGATTACCCTCATCTTAGCACTACATGTGGGAATCCAGTTTTCTGCTTTGCGAGAACAGCTAAGAGGCCAAAATGCCTCTCCAGTCATGTATGAACAAGATGAGGCTGGGGAATTCTGGGAGCTGAAGTCCACACATTTTAAATGTATTGAGGTTTTGAGAAACCCCGCACATCATGTTTCCATTACAGTCCAGGCAATCTAGATGATCAGCAAGACTGTCTAGGAAAAACAAAATGAAATATACATCTAACAACATGAAATAGGCATCTGGCATATTTTGGCGTGCCAGACTTCGTATTCCTCCATTACAAAACTCCACAGAAGATTACAGCTTTGGAGAATTTCTAGAGGGCACGTCTCTGTTCATGTGATTCCTTGCCCTTCCTGTTGTTTTTTTAAAGTGTGCCTTTTATTATTAATATTACCGTATTAATACAACCAGCGGGAAACTAGCACGCTTCAAAGAAACATGCTAGCTTTCAGCTCCATCCTTCTTTCTGTCATTGCCTTGGGAGTCAGGCCTGGGCAACAATCCAGATCCAAAGAGAAAAAGGTAGCTCAGAGCACAGCTGGCTACACACCTCCTCTCTTCAGCAGCACCATAAATCAACCGTGTCATTAAGACATGGCTCAGAGGTATGACATTTGCATTGGTGCACGCTTTGAAGTGCACTCTCCCCTTCAGCCCCCTTCAAAATCCTCAGCCCCACAGAAGCCGAGACCCCTGGAGAATGATGAAGGGGGTAATGCTGGGGTCCCTAAACACCTGTGGGAGACCATGAAGACTGAAGTCTGTAATTCTGCCCTGCAAAGGACAAAAACAGTGACAAACTAATCACGGGTTTTTAAATCTATCTTTTAAACATAGGAGACCAGGTATGGGGATCTGGATGTCCGGCACAGCATCTTCCTTAGTGGAGTGAGGATTTGGTTTTTTTAGATCTCCTGTGTGACTTTACTTATTAACCTGCATATGCTTTCGCATGTTTTAAGATCGCTTTGTGCCGTTTTTTAATTGCTGCAAGCTGCCCAGATTCATGCATTCAATGGGACAAAGGTCCAGTGCGTTCCAGTCCGTCCTAAATCTAAGGCACAACATCCAGCTGACCAAACCTCCAAAGACATTTTTTTTAATAAAAAGCTGTTTAGAGCCCATTCGCAGCAAACTCAATGCAGGCGGCCTTGCTAAACCTGATCTTTGCTAAATCAGGTTTAAACCTAAGCTGCTTGGATGGGGAGGGGACACACAGAAGTGCCAAATCTGCAAAGAGGACTGGCCAATGTTGCAATTTCTTCCCTACTTCCTGCACTTGGGGTGGGGGTGGGGGGTGTCTCCAAATTTGGCCATTTAAAACCTTGTGGACATCAACTCCCAGATTCGCTCAGCCAGCTAGGAGTTCAAGTCCACAAATCTGGAATTAGGCATGTCTAGTTTAATGAAAAGAAGGACTACAGGGGACATGATAGCAGTCTTCCAATATTTGAGGGGCTGCCCCAAAGAAGAGGGGTGGGTGGGGGTCAACCTATTCTCCAGTGCAGTGGTCACCAACCAGTGGTCCGTGGACCACTGGTGGTCCGCGAGAAAATTTTGGTGGTCCGCAGAAAAATCATTTGCATTTTTATATTGCACTAAACACTATTTATCTTTTTTAAAAATTCATATTAATGGTCCGCGGGATTTAAAATTATGAATTTAGTGGTCCCTGAGGTCTGAAAGGTTGGTGACCCCTGCTCCAGAGTACATGAAGGCAGGACAAGAGGCAGCAGATGGAAACTTATCAAGGAGGGATCCAACCTGGAACTAAGAAGAAATTTCCTGACAGTTAGAACAATTAATCGGTGGAACTGCCTGCCTCCAGAAGTTGTAGAAGATGCTCCATCACTGGACATTTTTAAGAAGAGACTGGACAAACATCTGTCTGAAATGGTATAGGGCAAGTCTCCAGCTTGAGCAAGGGGCTGGACTAGAAGACCTCAAGGTCCCTTCCAACTCTTGTTATTCTATTCTCTATTTTATTCCTATTCTCTATTCGATTCCATTCTCTATTCTATTCCTATTCTATTCTCTATTCTCTATTCTCTTCTCTATTCTATTCCTATTCTATTATCTATTCTATTCTATTATCTATTCTATTCCTATTCTCTATTCTATTCTATTCTATTCTCTATTCTATTCTCTATTCTATTCTATTCTATTCTCTATTCTATTCCTATTCTATTCTCTATTCTCTATTCTCTTCTCTATTCTATTCCTATTCTATTCTCTATTCTATTCTCTATTCTATTCCTATTCTATTATCTATTCTATTCTATTATCTATTCTATTCCTATTCTCTATTCTATTCTATTCTATTCTCTATTCTATTCTCTATTCTATTCCTATTCTATTATCTATTCTATTATATTCTCTATTCTATTCCTATTCTCTTCCTATTCTCTTCTCTATTCTATTCTCTATTCTCTTCCTATTCTATTCTCTATTCTCTTCCTATTCTATTATCTATTATATTATATTCTCTATTCTATTCCTATTCTCCATTCTATTCTCCATTCTATTCTCTATTCTCTTCCTATTCTATTCTCTATTCTATTCTCTATTCTATTCTCTATTCTATTCTCTATTCTCTTCCTATTCTATTCTCTATTCTATTCTCTATTCTATTCTCTATTCTCTTCCTATTCTATTCTCTATTCTATTCTATTCTATTCTCTATTCTATTCCTATTCTCCATTCTATTCTCTATTCTATTCTCTATTCCAATGGCCAAGGTTGGACACCCTACAAGAAGCACCAGCACCTTTGCAGGGTTCCTGTTTTCCGCCTCCCCCTTCGGAGACCCTTCCCCAAAGGGATGATTGACAGCTTCAAAGCCCCCCAGAGAGAGCCTGTCCGTGGGGGGGGGGTTGGTTGAACGATGAAAAAGAGAGTTGAAAAGGGGTTTCCAGGAAACCCCCCCCCGCCCCCTTTCCCACCACCTGCCGTGGGACAGCAAATAGCAAATTAAGGGGGGTCGCGAAAGAGGGCAGAGGCCAATGTTTCCAAAAGGCATCAGCTGAGAGGAGGGGGAGCGCCTGGCTGGGGATAATGGGAGCTGGAGTTCAAGGCTTCCCAAGGGTAAGGTCGGCGTCTTTCCATGGGGAAGCGGGCTGGCGGAGGAGGAGAACGGGGGGAAGGTAAGGGGCGTTTTTAATACGGGGAAGACCCGCGGCGGGGTCGCTTCAGCCCTAGGCGCCCCCCCACACCCGACCCGCCACCTACCGGCCCCCCAGCGCCGCCCCCAAACGCCGCGCGGCCGCCATCTTGACGCCTCTCCCGGGAAGGACCCCGCGCAGGCGCCTGATGAGCCCTCCGCGCCCGGTCTCGTACCTACAGTGACCTCTAGCGGCCAGGAACGGACATTGCAGGCTGTTCGATCCGCCGGGGTGGGGTGGGTGGGAAGCGCATTTGGAAACCGTGGGAAAGGGGGAAAGTTTCAGCAACTCCCCAGCCGGGGGGAACCGAGCCGATCGCTCCTGGGATTCTTTCCCCCTTTTTCCCTTTTGCCAGGAGAGGCTACCCCGATTCTAACCCTGCGGCTGGCTTTGCCTACTTTGGCCATCCCAAATGGCCAATGCCCCTTTTTCAAGAGGCAATTGCCCTTTTTGGTTTTTCTTGGAAGACGTTTCGCTTCTCATCCAAGAAGCTTCTTCAGTTCTGAATGGACTGAAGCACTGAAGAAGCTTCTTGGATGAGAAGCGAAACGTCTTCCAAGAAAAATCAGAAAGTCCAGTTGCCTCTTGGAAAAGCACCTTTGGTATAATTTATTTATTTATTTATTTTATTTATTTTTATTTGTCAAGTACATGTTGGTAATATACATAGATAACACATTGTTTATATACATAAGATGGGTACTGATAAGCGGGAACATTAGGACAGGGACGGTAGGCCCGCTGGTGCACTTATGCACGCCCCTTTATAATTTATTTATTTTATTTATTTATTATTTACATTTCTATGCAGCCCAACTCCCGGAGGACTCTGGGCGGCTCACAGCAGAAAGAAACATAAATAGAAAAATTTAAAATTTAAAAAAACAGATTTAAAATACATTAAAATTACAGTCATCCACCATTCATGGGCCGACCTCATCTATCAATGGCCCCAGGCCTGTCGGAAAAGCCAGATCTTGACAGCTTTACGGAAGCATAACCATGACCTGGATGACTGAGAATCTCCAGACATCTAATTTGGCCATATTTACATGGGATCTATCATTTAAGGCCCCCCCCTGTCAAACAGTGACTCTGGGCAGCAAACCCCTAGAATTTTAAAAAAACTATTGCAACATCAATATACAGATGAAATACAGAAATTATAAATGTGGCAGTTTCGGTATGAAACAATGGAAATTAGGGCTGGTTTGACTTTATTTTTTATTCGAGGCTTTCGTCCATTGCCCATCAAGGAGGGAAGGTGAACATTGCAGTCCTGCAATCCCTTAAACCAGCGTTGCTCAAACTTGGCAATTTGAAAGTCTCTGGACTTCAGCTCCCAGAATTCCTCAGCTAGCATATTGGCTGGGGAATTCTGGGAGTTGAGGTCCACGCATCTTAAAAGTTGCAGAGATTGAGAATCACTGGCTTAAAATGATGGGTAAATCCACATAACTGGGCCCTTCCATAAATAAAGGGAATAAAAAAAGGAATTAAAAGAACTCAGCCTTTCCCTGCAGAAGGGAAACAAAATGAGGGATAAATTGTTGTGGTCCGCCAGCAACCAGCAGAGCTGGCAGCAGATTCGGACAGTGAGGTTGGGGACGAACATGGGCCAGTCCTGGAGTCTGGGGAAGGCTCTGACGAGGGCTCTGTGTCGGAGGCAGAGATGGGGCCAGGGCAGTGGTGAAATGCTGCTGGTTTGGGCGGGCCAGTCAGTCATTGCAGAGCCGATGGAGCTGGCGGCGATCGCGGTGCAGGGCTTCTCCCGCCCACTTCCCCCACCCAGCTGGACGCCGCTATTTGGGTTATTTTGTCCTCTGCGCATGCGCAAAGCGTTCTGCGCATGCACAGAGCGTAGAAGGACTCAAATGGCGGCATCCAGGCGGGCGGGGGAAGTGGGCAGGAGAAGCCCCGCGCCTCGACCACCGCCAGCTCCATCGGCTCTGCAGCGACTGACCGGCCCTCCCGAACTGGCAGCATTTCACCCCTGGGCCAGGGCAGTCTGACAGTTATCAGCTGCCTCCGGAGTCATCTATCAGTGAGGCAGAGGAACAGCTGGAGCCTGTTCCCAGTGTGCCCATGCACAGAGCTGCCAAATGAAGGGAACAGCTGAGGAACAAGGGTCGACTTGGGAGTAAGGCCACAGGTGGATGATGAATGGCCCCTCCCATAGGGAATAAAAGAGGAGCGAAAGGGGAGCGGAGTTTGCAGGAGACAATTAGTTTGCTTAATTGGTTCCTGACTCTCAGAGACTCCTTGCCAAGTTTTGAAGATATCGGCCTGGCAGCTCTCCAAGCCAGATAAGGTCTGTGGCTGTAAATTTACCCTTGAAAGATTTTGCTGGATGTGAATGATGAGAATTCAGTCACTTAATAAAAAGGGGTTTTTGTCGGGACAAGGAGTCTGCTTCGTGGTTTATGGAATCCTAGATCAGAACAGAAATATCTCCAGGGTTTTTGCAGTGAGGGCAGCGTGTCTTGATGCAGAGCATGTCCCACAAGCCCCAAAAGGACTCCTCTCTCGACCCCTTGCAGATGTGCATTTCCCATCACATCAGTCAAGAAACCTGCACACTCCTGATCCAATCTAAGAGGCGTACATCTCGTGGGAACCCAGCTCTCTGACATCCTAGGGCAGGGGGTGGGGAAGTGTGGCCCTTTTACAAACTGTGAACTTCAACTCCCAGAATTCCTGGACAGTCACTTGTCTGAGATGGAATAGGATCTGCAGATTGAGCAGGGGGTTGAACTAGAAGACCTCCGAGGTCCCTTCCAGCCCTAAGATTCTAAGATAAGGGGTCAAGCTATTTTCCAAAGCACCTGATGGCCCAGACAAGAAACAATGGATGGAAACTGATCAAGGAGAGGTTCGATCTTGAAATAAGGAGAAATTTTCTGACAGTGAGAACAATCAGCCAGTGGAGCAGAAGTTGCCTTCAGAAGTTGTGGGAGCTTCATCACTGGAGGCTTTCAAGAAGAGACTGGACTGCCACCTGTCAGAAATGGTGTAGGCAGGGTCTCCTGCTTGGGCAGGGAGGTTGGACTAGATGACCTACAAGGTCCCTTCCAACTCTGATAATCTGTTATTCTATGACTTCTGTGAATGGGTTGCTTCTTCACTGCAATCACTCGTTTTGTTTAGCTGGAGAGGTATTCCCCTGACCGTATTATGACCATATCCACTTTCTCCATCAAAGGGTGTCCTGCACCACTGGGCCAATTGTAGAGCTTGAAGTAAGAGTCTGACCGTGGATCCTACAAAGAAGGAAGGAGGCAGCCATCAGGCTCGCAAAGTAACGTGATATGGATAGTATCTTCCGACCATCAACCTGAAAACGTTACAAGGTCTAGTAATGTAGTCCTGGGCAGTAGGAAAATAAGACAGACCAAACACTTGGTGTGAGCTTTTGTCAACGTCTTCAACTTTTATTTCATTTGGACGCTTCGGAGAATACAAAATGCTTACATTACAAAAGGAAAGACTTCCTGGCTATCGCGCACTGATTGTCACCCCAACATTTGCTGACCGTTATTGGCCCTCTGGAAGTGGGATTCTTTCAAAAGCCTCCGGCGTTCCCCACCATCAAAATCCAACCCGGCTTTCCCAAAAGGCTCTTCTGCAGGGAGGGCCTTGCAAGTCAAAACGTCTCAGACGGGGGTCTTCCAGTGCACGATCTCCAAACTTGGCGACTTTTAAGACTTGTGGACTGGCTGAGGAATTCTGGGAGTTGAAGTCCGCAAGTCACCAAGTTTGGAGATCCTGTTCTAATGGGGGGCACAAAAAGGAAGGGGCCATGCGCCCGCCGCATGGCTCAAGGCCAAGCTGGTTGGCCCCATAGGCCAGCTCCTCTTAGAAGAACAGATGGGTAAGCAAACATGAAAAAAGAGTTGTGGTGTGCAGGGAGGAGAAAGCTGCCAATCCTGCTTTGCGGGTCAAGATCCTGCCCTTCGACCCATTCCCACAATGCAGTTACTTCTCTGGTCTCCTTGGTGCGAAAGGAAGAGTTCTCCAAAACAGATCTCTCCAACCTTGGCAACTTTAAGCCTGGCGGACTTCAACTCACAGAATTCCCCAGCCAGATGAATTCTGGGAGTTGAAGTCCGCCAGGCTTAAAGTTGCCAAGGTTGGAGACCCTTGCTCCAAAAGGAACAGGTGGTTTGTGTGTGTGTGGAGGCAATGTAGTGTGGTATGTGCTTGTACATCTAGTTCACTTGCATTCCCAAACCACAGCCACCTTTCCTCACCACAACCTTTAGCTGCTGCTGTTTAAAAAATACAAAACAGGTTAAACGTGTTCACATGTTTAATATTGCACCTGATCAAAAAGCGGAGCACACGTCAGATTTTCGCCACCTTCAGTCCGTGCGTCAGGAATGACTGGACTTGCATGAGTCTTTCAAGGGTCCTGTTGGAACTCTACATTTCAGGAACAGTTAGCAGAATATTCCCCAAATTTAGACGACCCCCTTGTTCATCAACATTATGCAGCAATGAATTCAAATCTCACAAAATAAACAGTAAGAGAGAGTAGCCCACACATGCATACAAACACAAGCCCAGGTGATTACTATATCAATACAGGAGAAGAATATTGCGTATTTCAACATTGCATTATTTGGCTCATATTTTTATTCTCCTGGAATTGGAAGTATAGAGTTTGGGATTTGTTTATTTTTTTAAGTTAAGCCTACCTCTTTCCATCACCATCAAAATTAAGACAAGACGGGGCAGATATGAAGGGAATGCTTAAAAATGCCAAATAAATACAAGAAATCTGCTAAGGTCTACATGTGTTGTGTTCTCACACACGGAGATGAACAGAGAAATACCTGCACCCAAAGGACTAATTAGGTAAACTGAAAAATTGCAGAGTTTTGGATTCTGTATTCTTCAGCAGTGTTTTTCAACCTTGGCAGCTTTAAAATGTGTTAAGCCAATTAAATCTTACAGTCACCGTGGGTGAGAACACTGAACTGCTATTCAAGTACCATCTGTCCCATGTGAACCTTTGTAGAACTTTTAAACTTACTACTACTACTACTACTACAATAATAATATTAATATTAATAATACTAGCCCATTCAAAAGTATTTTCTTCGGGGAGTGATTTCTGCAATGATTTTCAAAGCACCCAACTACAGCTAGTAGCAACTGAGTTAACAGATTGTAACAGTGATGTAAACTCCAGAATTAGACCTGGAGGTTCTATTTGTCCCCAATGTAAAATGAAAACATTCCCATGGTCTTCAAGAACCATCTGAGGCGGCCAAATTTCTATAGATCCCTGATGAAACACAGGGACAACGGAAAATACCAAACTGGACATTTGTCCACAATTGAACACAGGTGACTTCCTCAAATAAATCCCTTCCAGATGCCTTGGATATTTATGCTCCCAATCTCCTGGCCCGGCCAAAAGACCAAAACATCTGGAAAACGCCAGGTTGGAAAGATTGTGATGTCCTGACTCATCACATGGTGTCATCTTACATAGATGACCTCTTTGCGTTTCCTAATTTTTTCACATTGGATATTCTGGCCTAAAATTATACCTTTCGATGTATGGCATGGGGAATGTTCCTAAGCGCTATGTGGTTTCCTAAGAGTGGGTCTTCCCAATGTGTTGGGAGCCCTCTCAAACCACAACAGATAATGTTGCACTTCATTGAAGACGACAAAAAAGCATGTCAGTGCTCGTTCAGTCTTCAGTTTCCGCAAGCATCCTTTTGAGAATTATCTCTCCCTCTTCCAAAAGATATCCAAATTTTTGAACCATCGAATTTCTTTCTCTAGGCTTTAACTCAGTGTTTCCCAACCTTGGCAACTTGAAGATGTCTGGACTTCAACTCCCAGAATTCCCCAGCCAGCTTTGCTGGCTGGGGAATTCTGGAAGTTGAAGTCCAGACATCTTCAAGTTGCCAAGGTTGGGAAACACTGCTAACTGATACTATAAGCTCTGCAGGAAAAAACTGAATTTAAAAATAAAGCAAACTACAACCAGCAAACAACAACAGCACTCCAGCACCTGCTTAAGGCATGAGGTAGGTGCACAAGGAGGGACATCCTGGCCAAGAGGTGTTGTGAGCCCCATTGTGGTGTCGGCCCAACCTACAGCCAACCTCCTGTTTTTACAGTCCAGGAATGTGTCAGCAAGTAACGCCAGATGAGATGCTTTAATTCATCCCAAAATCATATCCAGCATCCATTTTCTAGAAGGATGAACCATAACATCTTGTGGGAAAAGGCTCAGCTGTCTCTGTTTAAACAGAACACATGAAAAGACGCAGAGCCCAGCAGTCAAATGAGGATCCTGGGAAGACTGGATTTAAAACTGTCACCTTTAGCACAGGGGTCCCCAAACCCCCGGGGCCGCAGCCCATTCGGAACCGGGCTGGGCAAAGCGGCAGGCACGCCATTCACACACGCAGCTCCATTTGTGCAAATGGTGGGCACTCGCACGCACGCGTGAAGCTCCATTTGTGTGAGCGGCGGGCACGAAACCCAAAAAATGGAGCTGCGAGTACGCGCGCCTGTGGCTGGCACAGAACCATTTCCTCTCCCTCCCCTGCCCCCCCCCACCGGTTGGGGGGGACCACTGCTTTAGGAGACATTTTGTTTTAGCATCTAAATTATCTTCTACCCCCTTCCAGGAGTTTCTGCTCTGGTTCTTTTAATACTCGTGATTGAAAGAAACATTTTATTCTCCTATGAAATCTGATCGTTTTCCAAAGTGCAAGTTCTCCCGGGCGGACCAGAGAAGGAAGGTAAGGAATCCAGACCTCAACATTTACTTGTCCAAAAGGTTGAGAGCCGTGCATGCGGTTTACAGTCTTTTATAAAGAGTCTCAACAAAACTGGAGGGCGTTATTTTCCGCGATTCAGGTCGTGCCACTCCCCTACCAAATAAATGCAGCAACACAGCATGGGAGAGTGGTAGAAAGTGCGTTCCCTCTTTCAAAAAGGGAGACATCAAGTGAATATACTCCCCACTGCGAACAGGTTCAAATCTCAAGAAAAAATACAGACGGGATCTTTGATATATTTTCAAGAGGTAAAAATGTGAGTATCTTGCCTCGTCAGTTCAGCAAATACGCAACATGTTTTTTTTTCTTTTTCCAGAAAAGGCACATGAAAGCAGTCTTCACAGCTGAAAGTCAACCTGTGGCCAGCAACTGAATCTCCCCAGCACGAGTCAGTTCGAGAATAGATCACATTCTCGGTTCTGGACACTGAGATTGTCCTAGCAAGGATTTAAACAGTCGATATGGTCTTTTTAGAGAACCAGATTTCCCCTTTTAAACGCTGTCGGAGAAGAGATATTTGCGGAAGGAAGATCCACACTGCATGGAATCCCATAACTGCAGTTAGAAGGGCAGCTGATGGAACACCTTTAAAAAAAATCCCTAGGTGGGGTGGGGGGTAGCATTTCATTGGTCATCTGTGCAGTGCAAAGCAAAATCAAGGATCGACTCTGAACATCCAAGAGACGTAACTGTTGCAAATTAGCTCACCTGCGTATCGAACAGGTGCACCCTAGGTGGGTTGAGCCTAGGTGGGCTGGAGATTATGAAATTTGAAATCTAGCACAAGTGGAGGGTATAAATTTGAGAGAAGCTAGTATAAAAGGGGGCCCACGTGTGCCCCCTTACTCGCCTCTCCCCTGCTCTTCCACCAGGACAGAACAAACCCATAGAAAGGTCTGAATTATACCACATTCAGTAGTGGAAAGTAGCACACTCAAACCAAGTGCACCAATTTTGCGGTCAGACCTACATGTGAATGAACATAGGGATGAGGGACATGTGATTTTCCTTTCCTCCCCCAGCCACTGATGGGGGGGCAGAGGAGAGGAGGACTTATCTCATGGTTTACAAAGGCTTAGAAAAAAGTGCATTGTTTCCTCAAGGGTTCAACAAAGGTATGACTGCTTGCCTTCGTTCCACAGAGTTGGAAGCCTTGACTGCTGGGTGTAGCTAAAGCACTTTTTCAGCTCCAGGGGGCTGAAAATTCGGGGGTTCTGTGGCAAAAGGAAGGAAAAACAGGTGGCTCAGAAAGTAGAAAGTTAGAAAATTCAGCCCTGGAGAAAGTGGAGTTCAAAGCCAAGAAATGGGAATTTTCCCTTAACTATTTTTTTGGATGATCTCTCATAAGGGGGGGGGGGAACTGGTTTTGCAAAAAATGGAGAGCAAATAATCGAAAGCTTTACAAAAGTTACAAAAACTCCCCTTAAAAAAACCAGCAAAAACTCTTTTAAACTACCAGGCTTCCCAGGTTTAAACAAAGAACAGAAAAGAACAGAAACGGTCTGTAGTCGACTCAATTGTCTGTTATACTGTCAGGTGAGACTATATAGCCTAAATCCTAGCCAACGTTTGCCTAGAACATGGCTTAGGATAGGAATTCAATTCAGATAAAAAGAACTGAAAATGCACATTGTAGAAGACAAACTTCGGTTTCAAATGGCGAATTACTCCAGAAACAGTAGCATCAAGTAGACTCCCTCTCAGCTTCTTTGAAGGACAAACAAAACACGAAATAAATAATCTTCCATTTGGTTATCATTTCTTTTCCTGGTACATAACACATTTGACACGGTGTTGAGATGCTCCATTAAACTTCAATCAAGGTAAAACAGGTCCTATCTACTAGATTGCCTGCGGGATTACTGGCTTAAGGATAAATATTTCCCCGAACAGTTTTAGACTGGAAAATGCCTTGGTCAACTGATAGTGGCTGCAGAACAAATCAAAAGCCTCCATCGTTGGTTACTGGTGCTCTGAGGAGAAGGCTTCCTATGAGTCCGGAAGGTCCCACCACAGCAAGTGTTGAGCATGATGGTGGAAGTAGAGAGAGTGTTCCGTTTCATGGAGTCCGTTTGCACATTCTTGAAAAGAAGATACCTGTCAGGTCAGAAGCCGCATACCGGAAGGAAGACATCACAGAAACCATTTAGGGCTTCTGCTTCCCCAATTTGGAAGGAAAGGGGGCGGATGCAAATGGGTCAGTAGCGGGCAGTTCTTTAGTCCTGGACGAAAGAGAAGCGATAGAAACCGACCCAGCTATCACCTGCTTGTTGGTCTGAGATACAACTTTGTAAGCCGCTATGGGTTGGGCACCGGCCCCTTGCCTGCCTTCTGGGCTGTAGTGTCGGGAGTATTTCGCTAAGGACTGTGGGTGGAAAGGCGGGCTGGTCTTGGATCCCAAGAAGCCTTCCTGGAGGCCCACACGTCTTTGGAGTGTGTCATTGGCAACGGGGCCAAGTTCTCCAGATGCGGCTTTGGGAGGCTGGGCCTCCGAGCCGTCACTTGCTCTGGAGGGCTGAACCGATGAGGCTCCCGAATACTGGCCTTGGGGAAGAAGGGAGCCATGGGTTCCCACATCCGGGTGCTGGAATGTCGGGGCAAGTGCGTACTGAGCAGCCCCAGCTGAGCCTAGGAATGGCCCAGTGGCAGGAGGTTCCTTAAGCACATTGTGAGCCGCCAGCTCTTCCTGGCTTTTCTTCTTTGTGAATGGAGCTTTAAGGAAGACGTCGCCTTCATCCGGCTGCTTGGAAAACACTTGGCTCTTGGAGAGAAATGGCGCTTTCGTGAAGATGTCCAGGTCATCACAGTAGCTTTTGGAGCCTCGGAAAGGGGCCGTGGCAAAGACATCGGTCACTTCTTCAGACGTTTCTGCAGGCCGTTGTGGGAAAGCGTCGAACAGAACCGGCCCTGGCACATTCTGGGCCGGTTGGAGGTTCAAGTCCTTTGGGGAAGCTCTTCCCCTTTCCTGAAGAGGGGGGTTCATTTTACAAGCCTCCTCTTCCTCTTCCGAGTCCATCAGCAGAGGTCTGGATCCACTGCAGTCCAGGAGGTCTCCCTCGTGGTCGGTCCCTTCCCCTTCGCTGCTGTGGAAGGAGCTGTTGCTTGAGAGACCACCCCTCACTAAGAGGTCAGCTTCTGCTCCCGGTTGACTCTGCTGTGGCTTATTCAACAGCAAGGAACTGGTGGGCCCCGGCCTTGGGTCTTGCTCAGTGCTGACCATGACATACGCAGCTGGGCCTCCCTGCAGCCCTACAAAGGGTAAAACAAGAGCATTACTTGCTAATCTTAAGATATGCCGGCTAAAACTAAACCACAGAGGTGTAATGACATGGGGTTTAAAATCAGCAGCACAGATGTTGGGGAGGGGAGGGAGATGGAGGGAGGGAGAAATACGTTTAAAAATTAAAAATAAAATCATACAAAAGTGAAACCAGGTAGTTACAACCAACGGACACAACTCGGCATTACTTCACATTTCAAGGTTCCACAAAATGTGGGTTAGAGAGAGATGGAAGGTGTTAATAAAACAGACACACAAGCCTCACTCAAGATTTGGGAGGATGAGGAGGAGGAGGAAATGGTTGGCCCAGACATCACTAACACAGGGCGAGGGGTGTTTTCAAGGAAAGCCAAGGTTCTAGATCTCATGATCCCGAATGGGAAAATGAGGAGGTCCATTTCTTCTCAATTCCGGGGTAAACTGAAAATGGGCTCAGGTGAAGCACACACAGACTGAGTTTCTGCGCTGTCTTCTCATAGGTTCCCTTGCTTCTCTGTCTTTTGATCTTATGGCCTATCTCCTGCACCAGACTTTGAGGAAAAATACTTGGGAAAATAAAGAGGAAGGTTCGAAATAAAACGTGTGCTAGCTTTGGGGGGAAATATTTTAAATCTCATCAGAAATGAGAAAGCTTTAGCAGCCATCTGCAAGCCACCTTCAGGAAAAGGCCAACTGGAATGCCTTCCGCTCCCAAGAGCTCTTGAAGGATCAAATCTACCCATTCATAGCTGCTACTAATCTTGACCTGTGGATGAATGGGGATCAACAACTTGCCTCTTTGGGCCTGCCAGCTTTCTCAAAGAGAAAAAAAAACCCCGTAACTGAGGGGGACAGCGAGTCTATTGCGACCCTAGTTTGCTGGTGACAAGGAGCAAGGCCAGACATGGCAGGGCTGGTTCAGTCCAATCCAAAGCCCGCAGCTCTGCCCATCCTGGTGCCAACCAACCAACCAGGCTATCCAAAGAAGCGGAAGAATTTGATCTTGCTACACACATGGGAGAGATCAGGTGAATCACACACACAGTTATTAGAACACAAGAGAGCTTACCTTCCGAGAGAAAGCAGCAGGTTACAATGTTAGCGGGAGGACAGGAAAAAAGGCAGGTAAAAACTAAACTTCAGAGAGCCCAAGGCGAAGGCCTTCGCGCTTGCCGCTATCCACAGAAATTGTGGGGCACAATGATGGGTACCGCTCAAATTCGGAAGGAGGGGAAAGAACAGTTTCTGCTAACTCGGGGAAGGCAGAGGATCATGGTTCACCAACGGGCATTGGCCAATTTCTGGTGGACCAGCTGAGCTAATACCGGCGTTGGGACCCTCCTGGAGATGGTAGGCATGTTCCTCTGGTCCACAGAAGATCTGCAGTGCTCTTTAAGCAAAAACGAAACGCTCTGCATCACTTCTAAAGCCCCCACTGTGAAGAGAGAGGCGTCTTTATGAATTTAAGAAAGGTCTGGAATGCAGGATTTCTAGTTCGGTTTATATAAATGGGTTTGAGCTTCAATAACACACTTCTTAGGCAAGGTCATCATCGACTGTTAGGATATTAAGCTCGTGACCAAAGATGGGACTCGTAGGACAAGCATCGGCATTTTATTGACAGAGCATCGAAGCCTAAAGTTACATGATAAAATAAAAGTCATGCTAGGTTAAGAGGAAAATGCTTAAAATTCTTGACTGTTGATTTGTAGTTCTCAGCCATCCCATGTCTCCATTTTTAATTTGCTTACTTGGCGCTGCAGATCCCACCGAGAAAAATCAGAAATGAAAACCAGCCAAGAATTTCTTCCTATTCGAGAGCCATTTGTAACGGAACAGGCACTGTTATATGATAAGATAGCCTTTATTTTAACTTTCTGAGATGAACCCCTACTACTCCAAGCCTTTTTTTTTAAATTTCTCTGAAAGAACACAAATTCTTAAAGTCAAATTCCATAAGCAGGAACTAAGGTCCTAGAATTGGCTTAAATATAGGATTTTTTTCATCAGTTTAACCCACAAACACTCCTGCAACCAGGCTCTCGTGCTAACCAGAGTGGGGGAGTTTAAACATGTGAGGGGACCGGTGCCATATCAACCAATAAGCCAGCCAGAATTTGGGGTTTTCCTCCCAATTGTTGGAGAGCTTGAAGGGCTTTCTTGTTTCAACCAGCTTAATCTTATTTGGGGGTTCACTCAACACAACACTCAACTCTAACATTGATTTTGGGCAGCAACAGCTGGTGGAAGGGGAAGTCCTAGATTACACTGCTCTGCAACAGGGGTCTCCAACCTTGGCAACTTTAAGACCTGTAGACTTCAACTCCCAGAATTCCCCAGCCAGCTAGGGAATTCTGGGAGTTGAAGTCCACAAGTCTTGAGGTTGCCAAGGTTGGACACTTCTGCTGAACAACAAGAGCGTTGTAGAAGCCGATGCTTCCCCTCTTCCTGTTTTCTTTAAACCACACAAATGTTTAAAAGTTGGGTTTTCGTTTTTTAGCCTGAGCATCATGGAAAACAACTTTCTCCACCACGCAAATTGGAGCACCAGTCTGGCCAACACTGCTGAAATGAGACATCGGTAGAATCTGTCAGCGTGACTATCTTCTGTGGTTCTTTTCTAATGTTACCTGAAGACAACCTGGCTACGAATTCAAGGTGACCAATTAACTTTATCCGTAGAGACAACCGCTTCCAAAATCATCTCTTGCGCAGTCCAGAGGCTTGCTATTTTCTGTTGCCTTGACCAAGGTCTTCTTCTCTGGGAATTCTTTTATGAGTTGGGATTTCTTATGTCTGTTTCCAAGACATTTCCCTCCCACCCCTTTGGCAGAAGATCTGGCCCACTCTTCTCTTCATCCACATTTGCATCTGGAGTTAGTTCCGGACGGTGGATTTCGTGGCCTGATATTTCCCAGCCACTCTGCTCTCAGCTTTCAGAAACTTGGAGCGAGGCCTTTCTCAACTTTTCTGGAGGTTTTTCAAAAGTAGGAAAAAAAATAATGAAACGCAACTCTCTGATTTCTCCGACTGACAGTACTCAAATCACGTTTCGATACCGGATAGGGTGAAAAATCAAATTGAGATATTCTGGCAAATGTTTCCAGTGGATTGTTAGCTATAATGCCAGGAATTTTCTGCCTTAGAGCCCAGGTTACGTGGCTGGCCTCTGCACCTTGACCTGGGAACGTTGAGGAAACATGGCTACACTGCTACCAACGACAAAACGTCTTAATAACAGCGATACAAATCTAGAAGACATCTGGAAGTTGAACAGTATGTTTTCTGGAAATCTGGGGTGTGTGGGTAGGTGTGTGCACGTGCCTGAGACGACTTCTAAACTCGGTTCTGACTGTGATCAAAAAGGTCTGAGCGGAGCAGGACTAAGCTGCTCCTGAATTCTCAGCACCCCTCCTGCGACTCGGTCCCAACTTCCAGCAACGCACAAAGGAGTCCAAAAGACCTCCTGTTCTTGTCCATCCTTCACTGCAAAGCGACGTTCAGGGCAGGGCCGGGCCTCTACCTCCCCCCCCCCAGCTGAATGGGAGCTGGCATTCAGAACACATTGGCATCTGCAGGTAAATCTGCCAAGTCTTTCAACCCAAACGGGTTTAGCCGTTCAAAAACAAATACCGTATTTTTCGGAGTATAAGACGCACCGGAGTATAAGACGCACCTTAGTTTTTGGGGAGGAAAATAGGAAAAAAATCTTCCTACCAGGTATTCATCTGGCTAGCGTCCTTAGTCTGGTCAGCTTCAGCACTTTATTTTATCCCCTGGTTAGGACTTAAAAAAACCTTCTTCTGAGAGAGTAACAATGAAAGAGCCTGCAAGCTGGTAAGAGCTGGGAAGATCGTTAGCACCTGGTTAGGGCTAGAAAAAAACTTATTCGGAGCAAGTAGAGCAGTGTTTCCCAACCTTGGCAAGTTGAAGATGTCTGGACTTCAACTCCCAGAATTCCTCAGCCAGCGAATGCTGGCTGGGGAATTCTGGGAGTTGAAGTCCAGACATCTTCAACTTACCAAGGTTGGGAAACACTGAAGTAGAGCAATGAAAAAAAAACCTGCAAAGACTTGGAGCTGGAAAAACATTCTTTGGAGAGAGTAACAATGAAAAAGCCTGCAAGGTAAAAGCTGGGAAGATCATTAGCACCTAGTTAGGGCTGGAAAAAAAGCTCCGAAAAAAGCTACATTCAGAGTATAAGACGCACCCAAATTTTCAGCCACTTTTAGGGAGGAAAAAGGTGCGTCTTATACTCCAAAAATACAGTAAATAAAATGCACCAGCTCATCCTTCAGTGTGACATATGCCCCAAATGGAATAAGCAGGCCAGTCCCCGTGTGAAAGTTGTCTTAGAAGTTGGAATGCTGTAGGACTGAACCATGATTCATACAGCAACAGAAGAGAATAATTGTAGCTCATGGTTAAACTCTGGAGTCCTTGGTGGTCTCTGAGCTTGGGGGTTTGCTTGCAGATGTTTCATGACCCAACTAGTAAACTGATGATGATGTTACCTAGCAGAGTAATGAAACATCTGCAGGAAAACAGCCAAGCTCAGAGAACACCAAAGACTCCATCATTAATATAGCATATCGTCTCTAGCTCTTTGGCTTTGAAAAAGCCAATAAATGATCACACACATATGCACACGTGTGCTTACCAATGCACAAACGCCTGTTAGAAATGCGTTAATTTCATTTTTCCTCCATCCTCCTTAGTCACAACTCAATCTCAGCCCTGCGATTTTTATCACCAATTAGAATGGGATTAATGTTGTAGGGCAGCTAGGATGTTGTGATTGCAAGTTGAGGACTCTGTGTGTTTAGTAGAAGACGCCTGGCCCTCTTTGCTCATCCCTGGTGCTCTGTGGATAAGGGAACCGGGTCCGATCCAGACAGCAGAACAGGGAGCCGTTTCTTGTGGGACACTTGGGTGATCTCCAGCACGCTGCAGAGTGCAGCCGAGCGACTGTCTACCTCTTCTTCATTCCTGAGATCTCTACAAAATGCTAATCTACTGGGCTTGGAATCTACTCCTGCCGGGCACATCTTCAATTGCCAGGTGATCCAGAGAAGGCCCATGTGGCTCCACCTGGACAGGTTGCTGTGATTTATACAGCTTCCGTTTATCGCCATGGATCAGTGATCGACTGTAGACAAACTAGATGAGATCCTTCTAGTACAGGAACCCTTGCAGTGAATCAACCTCAGCCCTGGAATTGGAGTCAGGACAAATCTTTACCTTGGTCACAAAACTCAGCTGTCAGGAGGGGCAGAAAAATTAAACCCATCCTAACTTATGCTGTGGTAAAGACCGAAATGGCCATTGCTTGGCCTCACATGAATGGGGAACATCTATAACAAGGCCAGGATGCAATGTGAAGGGATTCCAGAGGGACTGTTATAATGAAATGCAAGTTCAGCTTTTAAGAACCATTTACATGTTTTTAAATAACATTTATTCTCTCTCTTCCTTTTGCTTCTCTGCTCAGGGACTATAAGCAAATTTCTTTTGGACAGGAGAAGGAGATTCCATCTGCTTCTTGTTTTGGTAAAAAAAACCACCAGGTCACATAAATACTACTTTCACAAGGCATAGTAAGAGAGGATGATAAAACGTGGCCAAAATTTCCAGCTCATTTTGGGCAAAGGGAACCATGTATTAGTGCCTTAGATCTAGATACATCGATGGAAACATGAAGACAGAGCGAGACCACCACCACCGACGCTCAGCCCCTCTGAGCTGGATGCCCCTTCGAGAAAAAAACCCAGCCTTTTACAGCTTCGAGCAATAAGCCAACAATCCACCATTCCCAAGTCAACATCATGGTTTATTACTGAAGTATTTCCATGGTGACTAGTAAGCTTTAATTCATGATATCATTTCAGAGTTACCCAGCTAAGTGGACGAGTCATTTCTTGGGTGGGTAAGAAAAGACCCACCCCCATTCACATTGGTTAGTTCATAGCACTGTGCTCACGGCTTCTGTAAAAAGCCTTCCAAAACTCTTCAACAAGTTCATTAAACTTAAAATGTTAAAGCGTTCTTTTTTAAAAGTCCTTTAATTCACAGGAGGGTGGGGGTTGGGGTTTTTTTTTTTTTTGGTTTCTAATATACAGCAGGTGGTTAATTTGTTTAAAAAAATCCATTCTTTTTTCCATATATTTTCAGTATCATCTGACTATACAATAACGTTCTATCTAAAGCTTTGTCCGTGTGATCCAACTCCACTTGCCTGCACTTCAGGAATCAAGAGTCAAGACAAAGAATCAAAGAATCTGCCCAAAATGTAAAGAACTATTGACAATTTTGCTAAGATCGTTTTCATAGTTTTTGTCAGGGAAATCAGGAAAGTGCAGCAAAACGACCTATGGACACACACACACACATCACACAGAAGCAGCAACTGTTTTATCATGAAGGGCGTCAGCAAGTAGATTTTAGAAAGGTTCAAGAGAGGATTGACATGACAGTGAAATTCTATTTACAGAATTTGTTGAGCTAACTTCTGGAAGGCGGAGATTTGTATGGGGTCCGTGGGAAATCTGGAGAAAAAATACTCAGGGTTACATCGGAAGGTCTTTCAATCCTGTAGGAGAGGCTGATACACCTAGAAATTGAGCCATTCACACACTCACACGTGGGGAAACTGCACTTTTTGAACCACTACAATACATTTGCACGTACACAAAGTTAGCGTTAAGCTAATGATTATTTCCACTACGGAGTAAGAGCCATTCTCCTCTTCAGAAGAACATCTTGGCAGGGATTATTAATTTTGGACTTGAAGATTAGAAGCCAATGAAAACAAGTTTACTACAGCCAGCGGTTTGATGAAACTGAGCATATCGACATGGAAATAAAAGGTAAAGCTGTTCAGATAACACCTAAGTCGGAAAGCACTTACTGCAAACTGGTTGGCCAGGCGTTCATGCTAGTTCTATAAAGACAGAAGGCTCTAATTGAAAAACTATAGTCTGTCTATCAGGAAGGGGCGATGGCTTCATATTTACCGTGTTAATACGCTATGCAACTACAGAGAGGGATTGCAAAAACCCGAGAAAGAAAAACAGAACAAAACATCAGTCTTACCTTCAAGAAAATCTGACATGTGCATACAATTTATACAATCCCTCAAAGAGACCCACAACCCTCATCGCCATGGCTTTCCCCCCAACCCTTCCTAAGGGTAGGTCATCCAACAGAAAAGATCTCAGCCATGCCGTTTGACACAACAGTATGGTTCACATTAACCATTTTGCGTAGAATAATTTCCATAGCTTTAGTAACTTTATTGATTGGTTGGTTTATTTTAAGCACAAGTCCATTCCTAAGCAGGTTGCAAAAACAGGAGTGTATGGAGCAAACTGTCTTCGTTCAGGGCTTGAAATGTCTTTATATCTAAGCATCAGGCCTCGAACTCAAGTTTTGCCTTTGGAAGGCACTCTGTCCAGGCCCCGATCCGCGATCGGATTTCCTAACAAACTCCCCTGAACTGGAGAAGGGCAAGGCTACTTCGCTGCCCTTTAGCCTCCCAGGTCTCCATTGTTTTTAAATCAAGAAAAAAAAAAGTTGACAGACAATCTTAGTTAGCATCATTTAGGCAGGTTAGTCGTATGTATTTCTAGCAAGGATCATACACAGATTACATGTTTGTTTGTTTGTTTGTTTACAATTATAGTTTTGGTGGCACTAACGGATAAATCATAGCCAAGTGATTAATACAGGGTAGCACTCCCTTAAAGATAGTAGAGAATTGCACGAGAAACTTTTGCAGGCTGCATCAAGACTTTTGCCGGAAACAAGGACAGATAAATCCCAGCAGAGGGTACAATTTCAGAGCAGGGTCCTTTTCCATTGGGCGTTATTTCAAACAAAACAAAAAGCAACAAAAACCCAAAACCATCCAACAACTAAAGATTAGCTCTGTTAGGAGAAGAAGAGGGGGGAAAAAAAGTAACGAAAGGATTTTAGGTACGTTACAGAAGCCGCCTGTTACTGAGCGACCGCTACAGGTCTATCAGCTGATCCACTAGCAGAAGAGACCTGGCTAGGTTGGGAAGACTGGTCTCAGAGCTTCCACTGCTGTTTCTAGAATGCCCACCTGAAAGTGTGAGAGACAGCAATTTAGTATCCGGCAGAAGACACAGGTGTAAAAAAAGTTAGCTTTCAGTTTAAAAAAATTAGGAGAAAGACGTCCACACACACACACACACACAAAAAGAGTTAGGTAAAACTGAAAGGACCTCAGTCCAGGACAGGAGTGTTAAACACGATTTCATTGAGGGCCGCATCAGGGCTGCGTTTGACCTGGGGGGGGCGTGTGGCCAGGGGGTGCATGGCCAACTTGACATCACTCGTGTCGGGGGCACCTGTGGTGACCCAATTTAATTTAATTTAATTTAATTTAATTTAATTTAATTTAATTATTTAATTTAATTTAATTTAATTTAATTTAATTTAATTTAATTTAATTTAATTTAATAATTTAATTTAATTTAATTTAATAATTTAATTTAATTTAATTTAATTTAATTTAATTTAATTTAATTTAATTTAATTAATTTAATTATTTAATTAATAGATTTGTATGCCGCCCAACTTCCGAGGGACTCTGGGCGGCTCACAACATGTCAAATCTATTACAGATAAAAAACATATAACAATTAAAAGATATAAAAATTAAAAAATCTCCAACATTCATAACTAAGGGGGGGGGGAGACCCAAGTATAGTCTGCTTGGTCTCACTTTCACCCCGCCTGCCGGAAGAGCCAAGTTTTTATTGCTTTACGGAAGGCCAGCAGGGTGGGGATGGCCCTGATCTCCGGAGGGAGTTGGTTCCACAAGGAGAGAGCTCCCACAGAGAAGGCTCTCCCCCTCGGCCCCACCAACCGGCATTGCTTGGTCGATGGGACCTGGAAGAGACCAACTCTGTGGGCCCTAACCGGTCGTAGGGAGGTATGCGGCAGGATGCGGTCCCGGAGGTAACCTGGCCCTGAGCCATGTAGGGCTTTAAAGGTCAAAACCAACACCTTAAATTGGATCCGGAGACTAATGGGCAGCCAATGCAGCTGGCGGAGGATCGGTGTTACGTGGGTGTATCTAGGCACACCCACCACAGCTCACCACAGCTCCCACAGCAAGCGCTCTGCTAGTGAAAATGGGCTCCCAATGTCCGTTTTCAGCTGGGACGGCCTCCTGCAACCCTCTGCCACTGAAAACGGAGCTCGGGAGGGCCGCCCCATTTTCACTGGCAGAGGCACCACGGGCCGGTCCTTCGCTGTTTCTAGAGCGGCCCCGCGGGCCAGATCTAAGCACCCCGCAGGCCGGATCCAGCCAGCGGGCCTTGAGTTTGACAACCCTGGTCTAGGAGGTATCTACCCAAGCTTTGGCTCCGTTAGAATTGCTGCCTGGAGAGAGAACTTTTGCAGAGGTTCTCCGACATTGAGACCAAAGAGGGATTTCCAAACATCAAGCCATCAATCAAAGCAACCTGAAGCAACAGAACTCAACCTCAGAAATAAGAGGAGGAAGCGGAGGCTGCACCTGCACCTTCTTCGTCCCTTCAGCAATTTAACTGGTTCTTCTGGCTCAGTCATCACCCCGGGCATTAATTAAGCAAGGCGGGATGGACATTGGCTTTACCCGAAGGACCCTACTCCAAGTCCCTTGATGGCTTGGACTTGTTCCTCTCGGAGGTAAGAACGGAACCCAAATTGAGAATTTGAGTGAGGGTGATGGGAAATCCAATGGGTCACTTAGGGAAAGAGTCTCCTCACTCTTGCCTTTTATGACAAAAGATCCTACACGGTGAGCCTCTCTTGAGAAGACTCGTTCAGTGGTTCTACTTGAAGCACCGAGGAAGGGAAGTCATACTCTGGGCCTCCCCCAAAGCTAAGCAGCCGGGATTCTGATCAGCAGAGAATTAGCACAAAGGTCTAGTGGAGGCTACATCTTTTGACTCTCAACCACTTGGTGGCAACACTGCCTCTGAGAATGAAAGAAGAACCCCACAAGTCATTTCAAGTCACAACCAAAATGGAGGGTCCTGGAAACGTTAGTTGTCTTGCAAGCATGGGTGCATCAGAAGGAAGGACAGCTGGGTTTTTTTTAAAAAGCTTTAAACTAGAGTTTCAACATAGAGTTTCCTTATGTCTAAGAAGCCCAACGGAAGACGTGGGAATGGTCAACTCTGCCCCATAAACAAGTTTGAGGTCTGAAAATAACCTAGTCCTACCAAACGCTCTAAAGAACTTGAACCAACAAATGCCAACGTAAGAATTCTGGGTGGGCAGGAACACTGCATGCAAACACACTACCACAATGCTTCTCGCTTGAGAGCCACCTGCTTACCTTGTGAATTTTTGGATATTAACACAGGGATGGGGTCAAACTCATCTTCTGTCACTTTTTCAGAGCCCCCAGGGACATCAAAGCCTGATATCAGGTTAGTATCTTCTGCAGCGTGATGGGGAGGGAGGGGGGGAAGGGTGGAATTTAAAAGGGACGAAAAAGAGCAGAGAAAGCTGGTTAGAAACCACCAAAACAACATTTGCCGTATGTGTTTTGCTGCAAGGGGGGTGGGTGGGATGGGGGACAGGGAGGCAGAATTGCAAACTGTTAAAGCAGACGGGGCATTTAGAAAACTAGGGAAAGGGGCAGAAGTAGATGGGTATGAGAATTATATGGAAGGGAAGCAGGAGGGGAAGTAGCTCGCCCGAGAGAAAATAGCCGAGTTGCACCAGAGAGTTGTAGGATGAAAACATCACAGCAGAGAGAGCCGAGTTCAGAGAGTGCAAAGACGAAAAGGCTTGGATTCTCATTAGATGATGACATCCATCCTTTGTGTTAATGGGAGGAATAAACCCTCCGGAGGTTGATGGATCTTTGCTTCCCTTTTGAAGTCATTCTTACTTAGAAAATAAAACCGAGATTCAAATCTAATTAACAAAATATTTATTTCAGTAGAAAATAATAAAAAGATCCTTAGTAAGCTACATCTTATCGGCTAATGAATAAACCACTTCTACCTTCGGCAGAAATGGCGAAGAGAAAGAAAAGGAGTTGACTTCAGGAATGCAGACATGCGTAATAGAATATATCATACGTCTGCTTGACCATAAATACAAGAAACAGTAGAAAACATAGAGATGCACAAACTGACAATATTCACATCGTGACACTTTGTACAACTGATCTCACTCTGCTCCTCCCATGCAAGTGAGGCTTTATAACACAGGCGTTTCCCACCACAGGTGCTCCTTGGGAAGAGCAGCTGACTGGGTACCCCTTTCAAGATGCCAGATCTGCTTCCGCCTCCCTGCCAGCTCTTGATACCCTTGGAAGAGCCCTGCTGAGCTATCACTTTTCACATCTGCCTTCGAGGCTCACACACCGAGGATAAGGCTCCCTTGGCCCGAGACCCATCCTTAGGCCTAAAGGATTACATTTTTCCAAGAACAACATTACGCTCCCTTCTTGGACGCGCTGTTCAAACCAAGGAAAGACTTCAGCCACAGCCAACAGTGAAGTGAAATTAATATTTGTCCAGGTGTCTTAGGAAAGTTGAGAGGACTCCAATGAAAGTTCTCGTGGAGGCAAAGAACGTGAGTCACTCAGAAGCATCAGTTAAGATGGCCGGAACGCTTGCAGTTCTCAGCTTCCCCATCAGCAGGGCATGGCTGGGAAGGAAAGTTGGTTCTCAGCCATTCCGGGGATTTCTCTCTTGACCGAGTGGCTCAAGGAAATGGGGACCCGGTTAAAAAAAGACGCCAGCTTATTTCACCAGCATGGAGAAGAGGAAGTGGATGGATATAAAGGGGCAAAGTTATCTTTTGGAAGGTGGAATGGTTGTTAATGCAAATTAATGATCCCTTCCCTTTCAAATGGAAGGTATTTTCTTCCGTGCAAAGTATTTTTATACAGTAAGCTCCAAGAATCTAAGCCAGGATTTTTGCGAGACTAACAAGGCTCACTCAAGAATCAACCATTTCTAAGAATTCTTGGTGGATATCAGCATGTCTGGATGACGTTTGTCCTTAAAAGTCAGTCAAATGCTAGAGACCAGGTCATCAATCATTTTCTTTCATAACTTGGGTCAAACCTTCTTTGTTGGACTCCATCGGAAGGATCAGCTACACTCTATGTCTGGTCCCTGAGTTCTGTGATCCTGCCACCAATATTTCTAACCCGGAGATTCTGAATTTATGCCTTTCCTCTGCTGTGTCTCTCGTCTTCCTGGTCTTGGCTTGTGGACTGCTCCCCCAACAGATAAGCTCCAAGTGATACTCTCGGATGGCACAAAGCCCATATGGATGATGTACAGAGAATATTGATTTTTTAAAAAACCCTCAAATTTCTCCAAGAGACCAAATCTAATTCCAAGTTTTGGCTGACAAGCTTTGTTTTACAACACTTCTACCACCATAAAAATGTTGGTTAGGATGGATGTCCCAGAAATTGTTAAAATCCCCTTTCAGTGCAGGGAATTAAAATTTACTTTGAAATGAAAGCCATTTGTAACTCTGGCTTTTCTACATCAACTCTATGCAACCACACCGACTTTTCCAAGGCAGGAAAGAGTGCTGCACTTTGGATAGAAAGGAAAGTGAAAGGAGGCTAGCTTGGATGCTTTCAAGCAACCAACAGAAGGTTTCATGATAGAAAGGCAGCTATTTTTGAATCAACAACTCTTTGTTCTCCTGGCACAGTCATTCCCGATCCATCTGATTTAATCAAAAGCAGCTTCCTACAGCAGAACTCTTAGGACACATCTCCATATTCTGATGGGCAGAGAACCATGGAAGCTTTGAGCAGAAATCACTGACGGAGAAATATTCTTACATGCACATGCCTGCATTCTACCCGGATCCATTCAGACCTTCCTTTGTCTCGTCTCTTCATACAAATGAAACCCTAAAAAGGAGTTTTACCTTTGTGAGTTTGAGATGAAACAGCTAAAGGAGCGAACTCATCCAGGAGGTCAGTGCCAGGGTTAGAAAGCAGAGAGCAATCAAGCAAGGAGTCGTCCACAGTGATAGAATCTGGAATCAGGAGAAGAAGCAGAGTAGCAGATCACAGCACAGAGAATTGCAAGGAGGCAGCTGCTCCCTTGGCCAGGGGTTAGTTTCCAAGTCAGGGTCCACTCTAGAGGGCTATCCTTTTTAAAATAATAATAATAATGACCTGAACTGGGACTAAAGGGCCTCATTAGTGTTCTAGGTCAGAGGTCTCCAACCTTGGCAACTTTAAGACTTGTGGGTTTCAATTCCCAGAATTCTGGGAGTTGAAGTCCACAAGTTCTTAAATTGACAAGATTGGAGACCCCTGTTCTAAGTGAGGCTTTGATTGCACACCTGTGGCTGCCACTTTTGACACCCCTAGACACATGCAGGGAAGGTATAGGTTATTTCAAGTTATTGAAATGAAGCTAAGACCCCCCTCATGCAGACTTTGGAAGGAATCTAACTTAATATTCCCTCCAATCCCTGAGTCAAAGAGTCCCCAAACATCTGAAGAGAGAGAGCCCACAGAAACATCTAAAGCTGAACACACACACAAAGTGTTTATAGACAAAGGATTCTGGTTTTCAAGCCAGCCTGCTGGGAAATGCAGTGGTAGTTGTTCTAATTTCAGGTGATTGGAATTCCTCTTAACTCGGGACGGATTTAAGAGATTCATCTGCTGGAATGTAAGAACAGGGATAGTAGCAGCTGAATATTTTGCATCCCTTGTAGCTCTAGCATGCCTGGAAGTGACAGGGTGAGAATTAATCTCACAGAGGCTAGATAGATCTTTTCCCGGAATTCAGACATTAGAAATGAAACCGCAGTTTAAAGATTCTAATTAAAATATTTATTTCAGTACGAAAACAATAAATTCTAATTGATTACATGACTGATATAAAAATGCGACTTCTCTCATTGGAAGTCAGAAGAAGAGGGATAGAGCGGAGATTGGAATGCACACATGCGTACAAGGACATATCAATCACGTGCTCAGGAATGAACCATTATATTAGATAGGGATGCATCTCCCTGCATATACATGTAACAGGCAATAAATCACACCGTGAGAGGAAGGGTCTCTCAGTTCTGGTTCTACCGAGCAGAACTCAGGATGGACTAAAGGTTAAAGTGAAAGGCTATCAGGAAAGGAGCCCATTTCGGTTCCCAGGAAAATCCCAACGATGGGAACGGCAGGTGGCTGTCTCCGTTCCTGTCCAGATCACCACTTCAGTGACCGAGCCCCGAGCTGCCTCACCAACCTGCTCTGCTCGAAGCCACCGAATCTGCCTGGGAGGAGAGGTGGGGCACAGGAGCCTCGAGGCCCGGTATGAGACTCTCGGCGGTGAGGTCAGCTTTTCCTTTCCGGAGGCACAAAAGAAGGAGAGCAGAAACCAGGATTAGCAGAGGCAGGGGGGGGAAGAAAGCAGCAGGCTGGGATGACCACGACTCAGAAAACGTGTTTCAGAATGTTTGAAAAGAGCCATAGTGGCACAGTGGCTAGAAGGCACAATTGCCAGCTGACTCTGCCCACTGCCAGGAGCTCGATCCTGACGGCTCAAGGTTGACTCAGCCTTCCATCCTTCCAAGGTGGGCAAAATGAGGACCTGGATAGTTGGGGGCAAGAGGCTGACTCGGTAAACTGCTTAGAGAGGGCTGTAAAACACTGTGGAGCAGTATATAAGTCTAAGTGCCCTTCCTTCCTTCCTTCCTTCCTTTCCTTTCCTTTCCTTTCCTTTCCTTCTTTTCCTTCTTTCCTTCCTTCCTTCCTTTCCTCCTTTCCTTTCCTTTCCTTTCCTTTCCCTTCCTTCCTTCCCTGTTAGAATGCTGTACTGCAGGCTGCTTCTGCTGATCACCGGCTGCCAGCAGTTCAGCAGATCGAATCTCACCAGGCTCAAGGTTGACTCAGCCTTCCATCCTTCCGAGGTGGGTAAAACGAGGACCCAGATTGTTGGGGGCAAGAGGCTGGCTCTGTAAACCGCTTAGAGAGGGCTGTAAAAGCACTACGAAGCGGTATGTAAGTCTAAGTGCTATTGTGATGGCATCATCAACCACCACCTGGGCCCATCTGCACAATGCCTAATCTGTTCCAGAATGCTGAGTTTCGAACATCCTGAGGGTAACTACACTCACAGTGGGGACATCTGCAACCTGTGTTGTGATCCAAACGAGCAGCTGTCCAAGAAGAGAGCTTGCTCAACTTCACTGGGTTGACAGGACTTCACTGAATGGGAACCAACCCAAAGGACTTTCCCACTTGGTTCTTAGTCCTCTTCATAAGGTCCATCAGGCTACGCAATCAATGTCATGTAGACGCAGTCTACTTTTATTGCAAAAACACAGTAATAAAATTTTACAAGACTGAATGCGCTCTCCCCTCCCTCTCATCATCATCACCTGAAACTTCTAAGATATTTTGTCCAGTTATTTTCTTGACTGGGGTTGAAACCCCTCTTATCTGACCATAGGAGCTTGCTAGTGGTTCTTCCCCTTGTCCTTCAAGGTCATTTCCTATGCCTTCCACTTTCACATGAACTTTTATACCAGTACAGGACCTTGTACCATTCTGGGTGTGTAAACAGAACTTCTCAAACTGAGGCTGGCAGTTGTTAACAATAAACTTGTTAATGCATGGAGAGAGAAAAAAAACCCTCTAAAACTGAATGTACAGATCAGACAGTTCATTTGCATTGTAAATTCTAATTTTATTCAGTCGTAAAGTTTAGGTGACTGATTAAATTACCTGCCCAGCATACAATATAGGTTTGCAAGAATTTTGCTTTATGAAATCCTTAAAGTCAGATTGGTTGGCTTTTAAAACATCTAGGTTGTTGCATTCACTGAGCCTGGAACTTTAAAAAATTATGCTTTCAGAATGCTGGCAATTCAATGTCATCGTTTCAATTTAAAGTGGATTTCTCGAACTCCTCGTTTGGCCATCGTTTGCCATGTTACATCTGCAAAATTGGTTTTTAATCAACTTGGGGGAATCTGCAGCACTGAGTAGCTTAGAAAATCTGTTAGTATAGATCACGACGCTTCTCCTAACCTAGATCATTGGCAGGCAACATTTTGAAGTCACTTTCTGCATTTCTTTTTTTTATCAAGTCACTTAAGATCACGGGGTCATATTTCGAGATGCTACCAAGGGCCAATCAATCCTTTATTTCACCATATATTATTAATTTGGGGGAGGAGTATCATTTAAACTGAAAAATAATTTGCACGTTTTGCCTCCCAGGAGTAAAAAAAAAAAACCTCAAGCATAAAACCTTGACATCAAATTTCAGGGGTACTATCATGTGATAGATGTGAGCCGAGGTGGCGCAGAGGTTAGAGGCAGGTACTGCAGGCCACTTTAGCTGACACTGATCCGCAGGTCAGCGGTTCAAATCTCACCGGCTCAAGGTTGACTCAGCCTTCCATCCTTCCGAGGTAGGTAAAATGAGGACCCAGATTGTTGGGGGCACTATAAATATACATTGCTTACTGGTGTAAACCGCTTAGAGAGTGCTTGCACTGTGAGGCGGTATATAAATCTCACAAAATAAATAAATAAATAAAAATTTCTCTGCTGGAGGAAAAACTCCTGTCAGCAGGAGGCAAATGCAAACCCTGAACCCTTCACCGCTCGCTCATGCCTTTTATTCATGCAGGCAGCAAATTTACAAGGGTAAAACTGGCAAACAATGCAAGAAGAAACACTAACAACCCTCAAGGAGAAAACGTCGTGGAAATATCTGCAAAGTCTTCCTTAACTGGGCTTTGCCTATCCTGGAGAGCGGAAAGGATGAGGCTGGGAATGGGCTGAGTCCCTTCAAACTTCAGCTAAGTCCCCATGTCTTCTTTCATGGAGTTACAAGTCTGTTTTTCTTTAACAATGCTGCTTTACCTGGCTATATTATTCTTTCAGAAAAAATGTTTATCGGCTTAATTTCCAACGGTCTACCTGTGATTTTGCTTGTATAGACATTTGAGCCTCCTGGATTCATTAGATTTACCTGTTTTCCTTGGGGAAAAATGACCAACAGCGTTTTCACCCCCCAGGCACGTCTCCTGCGGGTGCCGCCATTTGGAGGGACCGTATCAGTGGTAGGTTCCTACCGGTGCGGTCCACTCTATAGCACTGGTAGCGGCCCGCTCGTGAAGTCACAGTAATGGTGCGGTCGGTTGCCGGTGCCTGGGCGCCGCCATTTATAAATATGTATGTATGTATGTATGTATGTGTATGTATGTATGTATGTATGTATGTATGTGTGTGTGTGTGTGTGTGTGTATGTGTGTGTGTGTGTATGTATGTATGTATGTATGTATGTATATATATAAATATATATATTTATATATAAATAAAATATATATATAAAATATATATATAAAATTTATATATATATATAAATAAAATTTTCTTCTGCGCATGCCCAGAAGCCGAGCTTCCGGCACTGCTCATGCGCTGCCTTCCTACCCCACAGTGAGTCCAAGCAGGGGAGGATGGCTGAGGGAGCGCGTGAGACGCTGAAAGAAGCAGGGCAGCAGGAGCTATCTCCATTCCCCTCCCTTCAGCAGTCCGAGAAGCCACGAACGTGCGGTGATGATCCCAGGCATTTTCGCACGTTTGAGGCTTCTCGAGCTGCTGAGGGGAGGGGGAAACAGGCGGCAGGACCTATCTCAGTTCCCCCCCCCTTCAGCAGTCTGAGAAGCCACGCCCACCCATGGCCGGCAAGTCACACCCACCCGGTCACATGGCTGGCAAGCCACACCCACAAAATAAGCCGTGCCCACAGAGTGGTAGTAAAAAAATTAGGAACCCGCCCCTGGACCGTATGTGTGTGCAAGTGTGCAGACCATGCAATCTAACACAGGTCGACATGCAGGACAGGAAACAAGAAAGAGGGTTCTAGGTTTTACCATTCATAGCATCGCAGGTGCTACCGAAGGGATCGGCCAGAGGCAGGATATCGGGGAGCAGGAGCGGAGGCTCAGGAGATTTGAGGCCCTCAATCAGTTTTTCTGGTAAGGAAGCGGGAAGGAGCAAGAAAGAGGAAAGAAGCAAAAAGAAGTAAAGCGAAAACACAGTCAAGTTCCGAGGTACCACTCTACTCCCAAGCAGGGCCGAATTGAACATTAATCGAATTTCTATCATCTGTTCCATTTAATGCTGGGGGGGGGGTTTGGACACAGTTGGGAATTTGAGGAAGACAGATGATAGGTTGCCCACTTCACGGGATGCTGAATGGAATTCCGTCACATCTGAAGACCATTGAAAACAAAAAAAATACAGAGAAAGAGGCACTGGAAGGTCTGGCGTTTATTTTTTTTTAGTACCCTCTCAGGTGGCTATAAATCAGCTTCCAGACAGACCAGGTTAATTCAGCTTCATCAATAATGCACAGCTGCAGGTTAAAAGACCTCGTTTTACAAACAGCGCTGAACAAAGCAAGTGTTTCATGCAGCTCTCCGAGTCGGTGAAGCTAAATTTTAAAAATATCAGCTTGAAGTTCTCCTGAGGAATGGCCAATGCCCGGCCGGTGGAAAATACTCTTTGAAGTTTCACTTTTGAACCTGGAAGCCCTTTGGCCCAACCGGAGCTTGGGTGCCATTTGTAATCTCTCATCTCTGCTTGCTTCGTAACTTTTCTGAGCCTTTTTCGGTTTTGTCTTTAGAATGCATTGATCTGAAATACCATAAGCTGCTTTGAGTGACACAGGCAGGTGAAGAGTAAGGAAGAACACAATTTCTCAACCTCAGCAAATTTAAGGTGTGTGGGGACTTCAACTCCCAGAATTCCGCAGCCAGCCATGCTTGCTGGGAAATACTGAGAGAGAAGGATTAAAATAAATCCATTTTCAAGTCTGAGGAAATGTCTGGTTTTATTTTTGGTAACTACCAGCAAGGAGCCTGAAATCCAGCTGTGGGGGGCTTAAGAGTCTCATACTTGCTTCTGTTCTGACCCAGCTCCCCAAACACGACAAACCCACTGAAGTGAACTCAAAGATTCCTTTAATTAGGAGCGCCGGCAGCCCCGGCAAAAAGTTTCTCTCTCACCGCAGGCTAAGAAGTCTGTCAGGCCGGAAGTTGAATAGTTGTCTGCCACATCTATTCATCTCCGCCCCCTGCCTTTTATCCCCCGAGCTAGGGTGGGGCTTCGCTAGTGGCTCTTCCGTCCCGAGGACCGGCCCATAGATTTCCACTGCTCTCCTCTCCTCTGCCTTTTTTGCATCCGTGCATCAGGCACTGGACCCAGCTGTTCCTCGTCTTCCTCATCAGCCACCTGATCTCTATGAATTATTTTGTTTAGTACTTTTTTCATTCTTTCTGCCACAATTGTCGTAAATATTTTATAATCTACATCTAGCAGAGAAATGGGTCTGTAATTTCAAATGTGTTTGCTGTCTGTGTCCTCTTTCGAAATTAATGTGATATAAGCTTCGCCCCAGGAGTCTGGTAGTTTTGCTTCTAACATTGTTTCATTGTACAATTCTACACAGGCCACAACAGCTTCAGTGGATTCACAGATACAGAGAGAAGAAAAACACTTGCAAGAAATGTGGATAAATTACGTTATGCATGCACCGCTTCTTACTCCCTGCTCCACAGTAATCTCCAGCATTGGCAAGTCGAGGCTCAAATGCCAGGTGTGAGCAGAGCAGGAGAAACTTCAAGGCATCCCCAAAACACCGAGGCCAATTCATCATAAGCTCTAGCAGGCACACACCTATGTCTTGCTTAGTAGGAAAAATCTTTGCAAACTGGCCAGGCTGCACGACTGCAGAGACATACCTTTTATAACACCTGGCCAGGGGAAAAAAGCATCCAGAAGACCAACTATAGACAACATCATTACCTGAGATCCTAGGTGCACCTCACTTACCGACCGCTTGTTTAGCAACTGTTTATAAAGTTATCATGGTGTTGAAAAAAACAACTCGCTCTGTGACCCATCCTTGCATTGAATCGGCAATCGGTTTGCAATAAGCAGAGTTAATGGAGAAGTAGAAGACCAAGCTGCAGTCCCGGGATTATTTGATTAATAAGTGCCACAATTCCCAAAATGGAAGTGAGGTCGTAACCCTGTTGTGGTCACATGGTTTTCCGCTTAGTGACTGCTACACTTAGCAATGGAGGGGCCAGGCCAGTTGAGGTTAGTAAGGGAGGACTGCCTGCATATTCAATGGGATACAATCCAAAGGACGGATGTCTCCCATTCAGGACACACGGCCACAGGTGCTGAGGTGGCGCAGTGCCGAGGTGGCGCAGTGGTTAGAGTGCAGCACTGCAAGCTACTTCAGCTGACTGCTAGCTGCAGTTCGGCGGTTCAAATCTCCCCAGGCTCAAGGTTGACTCAGCCTTCCATCCTTCCGAGGTGGGTAAAACGAGGACCCAGATTGTTGGGGGCAAATATGCTGACTCTGTAAAACCGCTTAGAGAGGGCTGTAAAGCACTATGAAGCGGTATATAAGTCTAAGTGCTATTGTGAACGTCCCACATGGGCCGGGAGATATTTCAGAACTTCTAATTCAATGGATTACCAGGTCCTGCCTGCCCCACACACCCCACAGATGTATGGCTTCCAAAGGGATGGAACTGAATTGCAGTGGAAGCAGGTGCAGCGATTACTGCCTTCCTGAGCTGCTCTTCCGCTGGTTTTCCTACTGACAAGTAAGTTACAGATGCACGACTTGAATCTTCCATTTGTGACCTTTGTAAAACCCCCCCCAAGCTGACAAGAAATCTTTGTCTTTTGTCCCCTCCAGCTCAAATGCATAATTAATTATGCAAATCAAGCTGCCTTGAAGGGCTACAATTAACTGGGTTCTGCGAAGACTCTCCGAGCAGCTGTGCGCAAATTTCTGCAGGCTCATTTGCTGAGCTTGTGAAAAACGGGAGAAAGGCAAGCTTGAATCGACCTAAGAACCCACCTCCCCCCCACCCACCCCCCAAAATAGAAGTGGCATCAACAAGGATCTGAACTTAAAGACTTTTTTTGTTCAGAATGCAAGCCTCTCTGAGATCAAATGTGCCAATAATACGCTACCTAAGATGTATAAAGGTATGTCAAATGAATGTTGGAAGTGTAAGAATAAAGAAGGGGACTTTTTATCATCTCATGGTGGACATGCGATAAAGCAAAAAAAAATTGGAGTATGATTCACACTCTTTGACTACTCTGATTAAAGAAAAGAACATACCGTATTTTTCGGAGTATAAGACGCACCTTAGTTTTTGGGGAGGAAAATAGGGGAAAACAATCTGCCTACCAGAGCTGAAGTGGTGCAGTGGTTAAATGCAGCCATTGCAGGATGACTGCTAGTTCAACAGTTCAGCTGTTCAAATCTCACTAGGCTCAAGGTTGACTCAGCCTTCCATCCTTCCGAGGTCGGTAAAATGAGGACCCAGATTGTTGGGGGCAATATGCTGAACTCTGTAAACCGCTTAGAGAGTGCTGTAAAGCACTATGAAGCGGTATATAAGAAAAGTGCTATTGCTATTACCAGGTATTCATCTGGCTAACGTCCTTAGTCTGGTCAGCTTCAGCACATTATTTTATCCCCTGGTTAGGACTTAAAAAAACCTTCTTCTGAGAGAGTAACAATGAAAGAGCCTGCAAGCCTGTAAGAGCTGGGAAGATCGTTAGCACCTGGTTAGGGCTAGAAAAAAACTTATTCGGAGCAAGTAGAGCAATGAAAAAAAATTCTGCAAAGACTTAGGGCTGGAAAAACATTCTTCAGAGAGAGTAACAATGAAAAAGCCTGCAAGGTAAGAGCTGGGAAGATCTGTTAGCACCTAGTTAGGGCTGGAAAAAAAAGCTGCATTCGACGTATAAGACGCACCCAAATTTTCAGCCACTTTTAGGGAGGAAAAAGGTGTGTCTTATACTCAGAAAAATACGGTAAGTACTTTCGTTTCCACATGGGAACCGCTTCTGAATTTCATGCTTGATGTGGAGAAGAATGTAACTTTGACTTTGGGTTTCATAGAACAG